>JANTCA010015011.1:0-25732 GCA_024741275.1 Chironex yamaguchii | reverse complement strand
TCTAGAGAGTACTGGTTAGCGGTTTGAAATATCAGACGATATTGGCGATGTCGTTGAGCTATTAGCATCGATAATAATAGAGGACAATGATGCCAATGAAATAAAAACTGATTCCAGTGCCAAAAGACGCTTGTCCGCCATTTTGTTATTTACGAAGCTTTTGTGCTCAGTCGGAAAGAGGCTATGAAAACCACAATATCGAGCCATGAAGCTAGCCCTACGCCTAGGGTGACCCTAGGTTGTCGAGTTTGCATGTAAAGGAGGGCTATGTTTTGGCCCTTCTGGTAGGGTGACCCTCCTAGGAGGGTGACCCTATCTCCATGTAAACAGGCCCTTAGTGTTGTTTTTCTTGTTGCAGTAACTTTCAATTTATAGAAACGTACCATACTTGGTCTGATGCCTCAATGTTTCTCAATTGAAAAGAAACTCTAGAACCTTCTTTAGACAAACAAAGCCCATTACAGTGGTCTTCTTGCTAATGTTCAAAATGCGTCGATTTAGAACTATATTTCATGTGCATAGCAGTTATTTGCAAACAGTTGTACAAAAACTTTTGCATCGAAAACTCCAAGACTTATGTTACTCAAACTGTCTAACGACAAAGCATTATGATATGAAAATACTTAATGCAAAATACAGCTTGACATTTCATGCTTGATGCAATCCTTCATTTCTAAATATTACTGTTAACAACGCTTTCTTTACAGGTATTACGTTTGCTGTGACTAATGATGATGATTCCACTTGTAAGGCACCTAAGTTACGGCATGGCCCAGTTTACATTAACAAGTCACTTGTTGGAGGAATGGAAGCAGGAAATTACACTTACCTTGGAAAATCAAGGTAGGCAGTACAGCGAATCTTATAAAGTAAATGTATGACAAGGTTGCGTTGTCTAGGAAGATATTAATATTTGATGCCAAGTATTGGTAATAGCTCCAAGACAAGATGGATTGTGATGATCAACAATGTAAAGTTTGAGGAACAGTCCCTCAGCTACAAACCTTAAGGAAATTTAGCTACGTTGGACTGGTCATCAGAAATGGTTAGGGTCTTTTAGACTAGATGACAGGATTTTTCTGCAAATTTTGAGTCATTAGCACTTTACTTTTAGGGCCATTCACAACAGACATTAAACAAAAAGATAAAATTTTAGACCCCTCCTTTTATATATCACTCCTGCTAAGGCAGCGAATAAGGTGTGTGACTTTACACGACTGAACGATTCAGTAGCAAAAAGCCTGACAAATTAAGAAAATAGCTAGTTTGACCCTTGCTTGTTTTTTTTAAAAAATCTTTGCATTTGAAATATTTGAATTTCTTGGAGATAATTCTTTAGGGCTAGGGCATCGTTACAAAACAGCTTGGTCTACTCAATATGTATTTTTTCATTTGTCAAAGGATAATCTTCTTTGATAGCCTAAATTTGCAAAGAATTTTAAGAAAACCAACCCTTTTGAATTTTTCAAAGTTCGTCAATGATATCCGAGAATGCAACTATAAAGTTTTACAGTGAATCACAAAATATTTTTAAACCAAACTGAAAAACAAGTAGAGCAACAATATTTGTAATAAATTCGCTAATAGCAAATGCACATATCTGTATGTCCGCCTTTGTCTAATAAAGCGTCAAAGATCGTTTCGACTTTTGGCATCAGTTGTGTCTATCAAGGAAGCAATGAATTGCCGACAGCGATGGCATGCAAATTATTCCATGATAATGTCAATTCAAACTGAGATTAAAATTTTGCGTTTTAATATTCTGAAACATGAAAGTCCGGATTTCTTAAACACCTCCTCCCTTTATGTCCAAATTTTTCCTGATTCACAAAACCTCCCTCTCCCCCGTCGACGTCCTTTGCGAATTACCCCTTTGTGTTTGTTTGTTTCTATAACTTTGGCGTTATTAACTAATTTAGTATAACAAAAATTAAAAATTAAGTGAACAAAGGTAAATGACAGACATTTAGAATATCTACGACCAGGCCCTAATCTAAGATTTTTCCTCAAGTGTCCAGGTGGTTGGGTATTAATTAGAGAAAACCAACCTGGGGCTCGATTTGAGAGCTTTTTCTGAGCATTGACGGTCTCGAGGCAAGTGTGTATGAATGAATAATGTAGTCTAGTTGGACCGATCCTCACATCTCAATAATAGCAAAAATTAAGTAAAATTCCTTCGCATCCTTTATGACGAAAAACACATACTACAGCATACATTCCTTACTGATACAATTTGTCCAATGCTGTGTAGTTCTCTGTTGCACCTTCTACTACTAGTAGGTTGCAACAAGCATGCAGCAGCTCATCAATGAAAATAGTCAAAGCTGTCCGAACTAACACTATCTTACAAGTGGGTTCTATTAAAACATAGTGTCTGGCTGACGATTGATAAATGCTTCGATTACAAATCTATACTGCCACTGGAGACAGTGACGACCTTTGTAAAGGTGTTCCAATGGCTAGTACAGTCATAATGGTAAGACGAAAACAAGACATAATGGGTGACTCATTAAGTAAATTAAGTACTTTGTAGCACTGAATGGTTTCTTTTCGGCATTAAAATATGAGAACTATAACATGTGTGTGATGTAAACAACTCACGATATGTGAAGGTCTTTTTATAGCAGAAACCAAAGGCAAATGCAATATGAACAAATTTTATGAATGGCAAAATCTCCCATTATAGACAGCACCTGTCAGTAGGCTACTGAATGACTTGAGTCGTGTTTGCTCCCTTCAAAGTGCTAGGAAGGGGATGATACCAAAAAGGAGTAACGTAAAAGAGCCACTTGTTTCACTAAAAAACCAGGCACACAGTCAAGACTTAAATCACCTCAGCTTCATTACCTGGGCAAATACTTGTAAGAAAGAGCCATCCTTTCTAATATTGATTATTAACACGTGTTTGGTGGATTTGATTGAAAATAGGGCACAATGTCCATAAGAAGGGTATCTCAGCGTTTAGTAGATTCGAGCCTCCGCTGCTCTCCTCTCCCCTCTGGATTCAATTCGACTACTACAACCACCTACGGCCTGTATCTAACCTACGAACAAGTCATACCAATTACATCTTTTCGTACAGCAAGTCTTACCTTAAAGGTATTCAATTTCGCAGGTACTAATTTTCGGATATTTTGCGTATTAGGGCCAAATTCGCAAAAATATGTACCACGGAAATTTGTATTTTTCACTGACTTGTCTTCACGCAATAAAATAGCTATCCTAGCCTATCAAAATAATTTTATTTTCTATTTGTGATCAAATTTGAAAACGCGAAAACATTTCCAAAGCATCATTCGCAAAAAATAGTACCCCGGTAATTTAGTTGTTTCGATCCGCGAAAGCTGATACACACAAAATTTTATACCAGTAAAGTACCATATCATCTTTATCTTAACTACAAACAAGACCAATCAACTACTAGTGCCTAAGCTGTAGCCAAGTCCAACCATGCCGCATATATCTAAACTACAAGCAAGTTCTATCATACAACTTGTATATAAACTACAAATATCATAGTTTAGTCCTATCATATCGCTTCCATCTAAACGACAACCAAGTCGTATATCGAACTGCGTCCAGCTCCAAGCATATCGCCAATATATAAGCTGCAGCCAAACGCAACTATCTAAACTACAACAATGTCCAACCATATCATCTATATCCAAACTACAACCAAATTCTACTCTATCAATTTATCGTTATCCTAAATTACTGGGGAAACTAATTCAGAGATTTGAGGACTGCGGTTATGACACTGGGCTCACATTTTAAAGGAAATGAATTAGCCAGGAATCAAATAATAAAATACTAAACTAGACTGATCCTTTTCCTATCTTGGATTGCTTATGCTTCCTGACTCATCGCATACCTTAAAAGAACCATTTCTTCAAGGGTTATTCATGATGTGTATCACAAATTAAGACTTGTTATTGATACGTTCTATGAAATAACTTGTATAGCACGTCTTTGTAAAACGTTAACTACAACATAAATATAAAACTTGCCTTGAAAATTCTTAACTTTATGGACTCAGCACACGACTCATGTCATGATAAAGCTCCTGTCTATAAACCCTGTCGTTAAACCCTTACCAAGTGTGTAATTATTCTATCGTGTTTGCAGTACCATTACTAAAATCAGGAAGTTTCCTCCCACTTCATTACTTTTAATATACGAATATACGAAGAATAAATTGTCTATGAAGTATGCGTGCTTTAAAGCAGTACTGTGTTTTCTAGTTCACGGGGTACTTTTGCTTGTGACTACCTGGTGGTAAATTTTCGCAATGTTCTTCACCTATTCCCCTTTTAAAGATTGTTAGCCAGGCAAAAGAAGTAAAAAATTGCATATTTCGTGCTGATTTTCTCTTGCGTTATAGAAAGCATTAGTAGTTTATATTAGCCTACTGTAATAGACCCTTGACGAATCAAGTCCTCCAAAGAGTAATCGTAAAAGTAATCGTTACAAGAGGACAATTGGAGTCCTCAAAAAGCTAAAATGACACTTGTTGATTAAAATAAGTTGCATTAATTTAATAATTTTATTCCTTTTTTTGTCTCCAGGAGCATGGATGAATGCCTTAGTAAAAGTTGCGAAGCAAAGTCTCCGGATTTAGCTTACATGATCGATGATGACTGTTTCGGTGTTCGTTGCTTCTCGCAAGATCTCTGCAAGGTGTCTAATGTTAATCCTCAGAATGGAATTGTACAGATATCTGAAATTAAGAAATCCATTAACAGGCCAAGTCGAAATCGTACGTACAAAGCTGCCTATAGTCCAACATTTTTATTGATGAGACGAATGCCTCCTTTAGCAAATTATAAATATAGATAAATGCGTTAAATATATGTGAGTAGCTCGAAAATGTAATTTAAAGAATTAGTTTTCCCTTTTAGTTTTCACTTGATCTTTTTTAAAATAATAACATAAAATCGCCTAGAAAATTTGCGACATTGCTTTAAAAACGTACTTAAATGCTTTTTTCGTCTGATACTCTTCAGGGTAAGAATCGTCAGAAAGGAAAGTATATGTACAACCTGTTTTATACGAAACACGTATCGAAACTAGTCAATCGTAAACAAGAATGGAAAAACAAAGAAAAAATGAAGGAACAATTTTCAATTCGATTTTCAAGTTCTGTACCACAAAAAGATTGTTCAAACAACTACATAACTACCTCTTGTAATTACAGTATAGGCAATTATCGTCAGGCAAACATAATTTAGCAAATATACTCGCCCATAATGTACAGTAGATTAACATCCTTGAACGGCCATCTCATGGTTTCTGTCCATATGTTTTGAAATTTCAAGGTTGACTGCATCAAGTACATTACTTTTGCCTTGAACACTGATTATTGCTTGAATATTAGAAGGAAAAAGAAAAAAGTGATTGCCACAGTTGTAAAAGGACTTACTGATCTAGAGAATAAAATGCTGAAGGCTCTTAATATCTAAATCAATACGAGAGCGATCACGGGGGCATGAAAATACGCGAATCCTTATTACTGTCATGCAATTTTATTCTAGGTTAAACTAGGTAAGTACGTGGATAATTCGTGTTTGTGGATTGAATGTTTGGAAAATGGAAACTTCTGTATTTCTTCACAAATCACTTAATGATGCCTGAGAATGCAAGTTAGATAAATACTTGTCGTATCCTCCTAAGAATGCGGAATCGTACCTATTCAAAAAGAAGGTACTGAGCGCGTATCAAGTAACACAGTTAAGAGGTAATAGTGCAGTGATGATTCCTGAAACCTGTTAATTTAAAGCAAAAAAACGCAAACTACCGACTTTATACATGTCTTAATGATACTTTACCTGTTAAAATGCAGTTCTATATTGTTCTTTTGTCTTCAACAGATGTCATCCTGTCTTATATTCTTATTGGTGTATCAGGCTTTGGGATGTGTATAGCAGCAATATTCTGGGCTATATGCTTTTACTTGAAAAGGTAATTTTAAAACAATAATTATATTTCAATTGAATAAACATCCCTGATACCCTACTCGTATTCTTTATGCACTCTTTATGATTTCCTATTTCCAAAGATTGATGATGATGATGATCGTCATTATTGTCATTTTAGGTTCTCAGGCCACGGCTGCCTGAAAGTCTCCACGTCTGTCTTCACACACTTCTATTCTGTGCCACTCGCATTGACACGCTGCCACCAGAACTACTCATATCCATCTCACCGTCTCTTCTTAGGCTTCCTTCTGATCTTTCCTTCTCATTATGTCCACTCTGTTATTTTTTTTGTCCATTTGGTGTTCTGCCCACGTTCCTCTTCTCTCTTTATCTTTTGCTACCATTTCTTTTACTTAAGTCCTGGATCTTCTCATTTCATTTCTTGTTTGTATTAAAGTATAAACCCTTGCAAATCTGTAAACTTTTTTATAAACTTAGCTAAGTAGGTTTAGCTTAGGTAAATTTAAACATAGTAAATGAGGAAATGTTTAAAAAGATCTTTTCAGAAAATTTCGATACAAACAATATCTGATTAGATCAGTGAGATGTCGTCAGTATAGGCGCCGTACAGTCTTTTAGCTAAATTGGTGGGTGCTACAATTAAAAACTATTTGTCGGATTTTTAATGCAATTAATTTCTTATATGCTTACAAAGTAACGTGATAATTTTTTAAGTAGTTTTTCTGATAATGTATAATACGTTTGTGAAACTAGCCAAACTACAAACGGGTTGGTGATAATCGTCACTCCATTCAAGAGTTTTTCAGACTCCCTTTCAATACCATATTTTCAAATATTATCTCACGGCTAATCAGTTGTCTTTGTGCTACTTAACACGTGACTTTTCTCTTTCTTTTTCTCTACATCTGTTGCATCTCATAATCTTTTGAACTCTCTCCCAACAAAACCGTTGCTACATTTCTTTCTTACGCTTATGTATTTTCTGTCTATTCATTTTCTCGGTATTCATTTTCTGTTTAATCATTCTTTTTTCCCCTTTATTTATAAAGTCTTAAAAACTCTATTAATTTTATTTCAATGCAAGCCAATCTTAAATCACTTTAAAAAATAAAGCATGGAAAGGTTATAGCGTACAAAAATTGTCTCTCTTTTAACTCCTACTCTTCAAAAATGATTATTATTTTGCCTTGGCCTTGGCTGTGAGCTGTTGGTTGTCCTCACTTCGTTTCTAAATAAGTATGTCGCTTCCTTTCCATTTAAAGTTCTAAAGTTTCATCTTTTAAACACGATTTGAAGTTCTCTTCAATTAAAAGACTAAAAGTTCCAGGCCATTTAATGTTTTAAATGGAAACAACTTTCCTCCCCTCCTTTTCAAAGCTCCGTATGAATAATCATATATGGTTTTATTTAATTTATAGACAAAGTAGACTGCCGTCAAAGGATGAACTAGAAACAGGACAAACGACGGAAAACTAACAATTTTGTATAAACACGGAGCAGGTAACTATGTATAGCAGTTTGCAAGACATTTACGGCAAAATTGAATGTTGTTTTAACACTTACCACGTCCTGAAATTCAAAAAGACAGTGCCAAAATCATTTGTTTGGTGTGCCTTATTGTGGAAGTAAAATATAATTTTATTCCTTCACATGCAACCTTTATCATTAACTAATCTCCTATCATGCAGTATTGTAAAGTACGTGAAAATTTTTACTCCGGTGCCTTCATTTTGTATAATTAGTTCTTTGTAGGAAGTTTTTCCATATCAATTTAGAGATAGTATGTTTGTTATGATTGCGTAATTTTCTGTTGATTATTCGTGAAGTAAATGGATGAATGTTATTTTTACAAAGCAGTGCATCTTTTCATAATGGTATAAAGTGGCAAGTTTTCATTGTCGTTACCAGCACCAATGTTGTCGTAATGGTAGTGTTTCAATTTAAAAGCGTCAACAATAACATTGCGTTTACTAAACAAATAACAACAAAATGATTTAAGAGATCATTCTCTCTTTATGCTATGATCTCTAACAAGGTAGAAATTTCAGCTGTAACGGAGTGACACATTTTATTTATCAGTTCACAATTCTATGTTCATCAGATGTTATACATTGTTACTGTGCATTTTTTATATGTGTTCTTTCATTTCTTCCTCTAATCCAGCACCGAAGAGATTATCTCATAATGTTGTTTGGCTGCCAGCTTATACATCTAAGCTTTCTCTGCGTACCTGCTACCTATTCTCTCTGCACTTTTAATCTTCGTGTTATTGTAACTACACATACAAGATCCTCGAGTATTATTCTACGTCCAAAAAGATTGCTGATGTGATGCAGTGAATATGTATTCCTTTCAATCCTTACAGAAGTAACAAACTCTGCAGCTTATTCTTACTAACTTGTCAGGTAACCTTCTAGATGTAACACCAACACAGGTAACGGTCTAAGGTCTCCTCGTGAATATAAAACAATTCATTTAGACAGAAGGTAGTCAGCAAGAGCATGTCAATCAAGCACTATCTCGTTATCAACATACTACTACTGCACGTTTGCTAGGCTAAAGACATAAAGGCAAATATCACGATATATTACACAAAATTCTGCACTTTAATGCACTGATGGAGAGGAAAACAAGTCATTAGCAAATCTACTTCCTACAGAGCCACTTTTGGAAAAGTTACAAGAAAAATATACATCTTAATCACCATATTTTGCAGCAATTGAAAAATGCTGCTCCACTTTAAGGAGAATATTAAGAGAGTAAATGGTGATAGAAGTATTAAGAGGGTTACGGTAGCCAAAATTAAGTTAGAACTAAGAGAGAAGATATAGACAAAGAGAACGTTCTGTAAATCGTGGAAACGAGAGACGTAATACATGCCATTAACAAATGGATACGAGGATAATAAAAGTAAAAAAGGAGCTAGCAATGGCTCCAGAAATGCAAAACAGTTAAAGGAAACATTATGTTCAGGCTGTGCGGTGGCAAAGTGATGATTAAGGGAAGAGGCATGTAGCAGAAAGAAACAATGAGGAAAAAAAGGTCAGGAAAGATCATGTGAGACTTTATGTACGTGAGCGGAGAGAGGTATAAACAAGGGTTTTTGAAACAAGACGCACAAGGGAACACATCAATGTTTTCTGCTACCACACATTGTTCAGGATTATTGAAACGATTAACTCGACGTCGGTGACACATAAGACACTACTATGGTTCAAAGTCAATATTAAAATTATATACATTGAAGCAGTGGCTAAGAAAAAACGTCCTCTCAGTCCATGTCCTCCTTACTGGAATGAAACGATCCGCCAAACAAGCCCTCTTTCCTCCCAAAAAATTTGAGCCAGAGGTTAGAGTTTGGTTGAATCTAATTTGAAGAAGCACGGTTGACCTAAACACCGAAAAGTATGGCTGACATGTTTGTTGCTGACCTTATAAAATGGAATATCCCTATCAATAATGTGTCTTTCGTGAACCCATCCACGTACTCGTACCATGCTA
Organism: Chironex yamaguchii; assembly: GCA_024741275.1. Classification (NCBI taxonomy): domain Eukaryota; kingdom Metazoa; phylum Cnidaria; class Cubozoa; order Chirodropida; family Chirodropidae; genus Chironex; species Chironex yamaguchii. The sequence continues at coordinate 16,295 of JANTCA010015011.1, read as the reverse complement.
CACATCTTCGTTAATATGATCAATACATAGATCTGAAATAGACCAGACGCCACCTACAAAGTTGTTAACGAGCCTTGTCTTGGTTCAAATCTTTGGTTAGGCCATATTCTTTCCTCAATCACTGGTTCCAAGCATCCGTGCAAAAGGAGATAACTTTCAAGTGGTAAAAGGAAGCCATGATATGTAGCTTTGACTAATTTCAAACACTCTGCAACCATATTCTCTACAAAGTTTCTCTGTATGTATGCATTGATTACGTGTTTTCTACTCCAGTCTTTTAATTCCAAACCTCATTTTTGTGATGTACATCTGACACGGACAAAAGACGGGAAAAAGCAATATATACTTGCAAAATATATACTACTGCATTTGTCTGAACCATTTTACGATATAATGAGAACAAGAAAATAAAGAGGTCCCTGAATCTGACCTAAAACCTTGTCCATGATACTTGAATTCATTAGGAATAGTCTTTAAGGGGCACTGGTTTTGACTGCTAGTGCCTCCAAACCATTACATTTATGTTGCCAAAGTAGTTTAATACAGAATTGATCTTTCTAAGTTCGTAAAAGAGTAAGAGAAGCCATTTTGGATGTCAACGATATGAGGCCCACAGTCAGGGAAAAAATATGTGCAGGGTCGTAGTCGTCAGGGGAGACAGGGAGTAACTACCCACCCCCACTTTTCGCAAAGTGAACATTTTCAAAAACTCTCTGTTAACAATTATCAGCTATAAATATGAAACTTTGCATCTTGCAATTAACTACCAACTGCGTTCAAACGTTCCTTTTTGGTCGGCTGGTTTTCAAGTCCTGTTATGCAACAGTGCTTTTGGCTGAAGTGTTACTAAATGAAGATGTAACTGATGAACTTACTTTATGGTGGACGTGTTGCCCTTACAATTTTCAAAGACCGACTACGGCCCTGATGTGAGTAGGCAACTTACCGACATGCTACAAAAACAAAAGTAGTCTAAACTACTTAAATCCTGGATGAGTCTAGCGGAGGACAATAAATACTAGAAAACTTGGATCTCCCAAGTGGTTACGAATGCTAAATAGTGTCACCTAAAAGACATGAATGGTGGATGACGAAAATATGTTCATCTAACTCGCAAGTAAACTTCTCTTCTTTCATAACTTTATCTCTCATATTTTAGATAATACTAACTAATACTTCTTTTTCCGTTGACTATTTAAATTTTTCTAATCTAATACAAGCAGTTACAAACATAAATCCACGAGCCACATTTCATCACGAATCTCGACTATATCCAACCTAGAGCCTTTTTCACTTTCAGCTTTCCTGCACTTCCTTCAGCTGGTCTCTACTCATTAGTAAAGTTACATTTCTCTCCCTCGTATGAATTTCTTGTTTTTTTATAAACATCGTATCGCTCTTTAACTCCCTCGACCAGATCAGACAATCCATGGTGTCGATAGACAAACACACCAAAATATTGATTGAACTTGTTGGTCAAGTGACCAACCCGAAGAATCAGAACCTCATGGACAGCAGCTTTGGTTAAGAAAATCTTCACTGTTGCTTTGGAACGGATAAAAGAAAGTTAAAATGGAAGAAGACGTGGTCTGTATTGTACCAGTTAGAGATATTTTGCCCTTTACTAGCATTGGCATGACATTTTCTCTAAATTTGGAAAGCTTGTTTTAAATTGTTTTTATTTAAATGTGTCAGTTTTTCCTCACTTTGTAAATAAGGTACCACGAGCAACACGTCCGTCTTGTAAGAGAGATCTGCCCTTGAGATCCACATAGACTGGGTTATAAGACGCAAGCTATATTTTGGGGTTGCCCTTGTCTGTGAATGAAGGACATAATACAAAAACACGTATACTTGTTGATATCATCCATATGTAGAACGGTCATTCAAGCTTTACTTAGATGCATAGACATTTTTAGCTTAAGAATGCATTTAGCGTGAAATAGTCCAGAAATGATAAATCACTGTGTGTGTTCAATTTCTAAATCATTTCTTTAATCGTTTGTAAAATATAATTGACGATGACGTAAGTTAAGTCTGAACTTATTTTGTATTAGTTGAGTCTTAGGGATGACGTGTATATTAGATGTACGATTTTGTTAGTTTTATCCATTGATGACGTGAGCAAAGCTTTAAAACTGTAGATGTAAATTTTTTTTAAAGAAACGTTTTAACGAATTAACTTTTCTTCATTTTGTATTGTGTTTTCGTGAAGTTGATCATTATATCTGATACAGTATTTTAAGCTTTTGAAGAATACTGCATCGCTAGTCAAAGGTCGTGTAACTACTGCTAGGTAAGACCTTAAACCTAGTCACAATATTTTCCTCCCAGAAATATCAAATGTTAGAATTACGTTAAACGTTAGAAAACTTTTTGCTTCTAAAATCAATTTAAACTTTTTAAAATCAAATCCAAAATGATGTTACCTGTAGAACAAACATATTATGTAGGAGACCAAATTTAATTTGCTACTTTTCGTTACTGACAGTTTATTGCAATGATTAGAAAGCTATATCCTAGCTTCATTCTTAGCTAACAATATAGGTAAATGTAATACATACTTGGGTTTCCTTAGTAGAGACTCCTTATCTTGAGTTGATACGCAAAATAATATGAAAAACCCTATAACATGTTAGTTTCCGTAGAATGAAATGCGAAATGAGCTATTTGTTCGATTTTGGAGAAGACAATGATCCATCTGCGAATTTTTTACTACAAAGCATTAGTTATGAGAGAGATGAGGGAGATGTAACCAAGCCAGTATTAATTCAATCTAACTTTCTTAAAGCAAAAGTTTAAGCATGTTAGCGGAAGCCAGGTTGAGCTAATGGTTTGTGAAAGTATTATTTTAAAAATATACGGAACGTTTTACTTCATTTACAGTGTAGGAGCTGCGATCATATTTAAAGGTCCTGTTTTCAGTGTTAAAAAGACAAAAGAAATCTAGTATGTAATGCCAAGAAGTCCTCAATTATGACGAACAAAAAGTTTGTTTAACATCTAACGTGGTTTTAATCTCTGGCCCGAAGATTTCATTAAATTTCATTAAATTCAAAATAATTGATTTGTTCAAAAACTTTAGAATGTTGAAAGGACTAAATTGTAGGATTATTCTACAAATTTCAGATATTGAAGAATATTTTCATGCACAAATAAAACCAGCCAAAGGTTAAGAGAGGCCTTAGGCATCAGGAATAACATCCAAGTGGTTGCAGAGTTATCGGCTGCTGATAATGACCTTGTAGGTTAGGGTACAGAGTTTAATTCAGACCCTAGATGTAAAAACTTGAGCTGATATCCACCAAAAGCACCTTGTAAAGAAAGTAGCTAACTCTTTACAGAACTAGAGTTAAGAGATCTCGGAGGTGTTGTCAGGAAGAGGAACGGTACTGCACTGATAAGATTAGTTAAATGTGACTCAGGAGACTTTGCAGCTGACGCAAATCCGTTGTCTTATTAAACTGGTAATGAAATTTAACGAGACAAAATGGTATGGTATCTCTGATAACTTTCTTGTCTAGGATTGGCTAGTTTTGCTACATGTTTCATATAAATAGGTTGCCATATACATATACTTTCTTTTCTGACGTTTCATACTCTGAAGAGTGTCTGAAAAAAAAAGCCTTAGGTATGTTTTTTGCGCAATGTCACAAATTTCCAAGGCGATTTTCAAGTTTTGTACCACAAAAAGATTGTTCATAGATTATTTACTTACATGACATCCAAGGCACTTGGTACAAAGGTAGTTTTTAATGCCCCGTATCTAAATGATTTGAATAATTGGTTTGAATATGGTCAGTTCCTTATTTGTGGTTAGAAATGTCTAAACTGAGGATATATGATGTCATTGAACGGTCCGATATAAGAATATTGGAAACACTTCGGAAACATAACTCGCAGTTCTGTCTAATCAGTGGTCCGTATATAGCGCCATTAATGATGAACGCTGACCATCCGTTCTCATGATTTATGACATTTTGACTTCCTCTAGAGCGGAGGTCGTCAATATTCAGCATTATTAGGTTCGAGTTACCCCGTTCCTATTCATTGCTTTCCTATGAGTCAAAGCAATGCTCTCGGTGGCACTCTTAAACTCTTTTAAATCTCAATTTGGAGAGAGTTTCACTTTCATTATTTTAGAAATCACCTCAGAAAAGTAACTCCCACGAAATCAGGATTTAAACAAATCTATTATCAACTTTCTTTAATCTTGTTTTCACCATAATTAGATAAGTCATTTATAAAAGTAATTGACTGTAAATCTCGGGAACATTTCTAGATCGATGCCAATCGGTTGCTTCTAATTTCATTCACAATCTCCTACGTCTTTAAGAGTATTGACATTAAAATTTGGTCGATCAATCCTCACCACAACAGGCTTCACCAACATGGTTCTCAGAGAACAGCATTGTTTACGTTAACTTTATCCTTTGAGGAATGTTATGCTAGACGTCTGTTGAAGGAATTTCTTTTTGGGTTATTAAAGTTAGCAGACTGGGATCTGAGAGGCTGACTGAGGTTGATTAAATGAGATAAAGGACAAAATAAGTCTAATGGAAGCATTCTGGGGATATTTCCGTAGATTTGTTTTTGACGACATTAACCTCGGCGCTATTGAATGGTGTACTTTCCAAGCGAATCTACTTATCAATTGTTACCTTTGTTCCTATTGACTCGCAAATCTTTTCTTTTGCCGTTTGCTAAGTTTGAGTGTATGTATTGAGCAATTTACAGGAACAAAAGGCATCAAATAGAAAACAAGCACGCTTTAAGAATGCTGCTGGTATTTACATGAAACAGAACCTCGATTCTTAGCTCTGATGTTATTCCTATGTACGTAGAATACATCAGTAGCATTCTGGTAAAAACAATGGCAAACTTATGAACTGCTGAAGTAAAAGAGCTAAAGAATGAGTATTTATACCTATAACATTTCTTTTTGTAGGACAGGGATACCTTTCTGAACTTATACAATAGAATTGTCAGCATATTATGTGTATTAACGTTAAGACTAACGTGCATTTTAAGCTGTCCTTTGTTAGTTGCATAGAGCTGCAGCAAACTACCAAAGTTCAATTAATTGACGTTAATTTGGTAAACTGAGCTTGTCATACATACAATATTGGAAATACGTCATTTGAAACATCAAAAGTAATGCGTAAAGTAAACCTCGTCGAAGGCTGGATTAATAATTTCATTAAATGCAACCAATTTTTTTTTGTATTTAAATGTAATGTAAATTTACAGCAACCGATCTATCGATATTTAGTTAGGAAATACAACAGTCAAATGACTGTTTCAAACCCTTAAACGTAAACAGCTTTACGGGTTTCAGCGAAATAAATGATAAGTACACAGTTTTGTATTTAAATAATAAAGCACCAAATAACTCAACTTATCTGATCCGACTGATCACAACCGCTGTTTGATGAAATAGTTCTTCACATCGGCATAACAGCTGTTATTGTTTATTTACACAGCTCATTTTCTTGATAGCCTTCAGACTATTTACTTTTGTAAAAGCACTAAGGGTAGAATGTAGGGCGTTGGCCGATTTTGAATTGTAATTATCAGATTCAAAGCATGTTCCACTAGCTTTAGGGTACCAAATGCTAATGAACTGGGGCGGCATACGCACCCTGGGATACTGTCAAAGGCTATCTTTCATGCTTTAGTTAACAATGTGAGGATGCACAACCATTGAAAGTAAGAATGGTTTTAGAACTATTCAAGATCTTGAGTAAAGCAAACCTTTTATTCGGCAGAGTCGTCCTACCATCGATGCCCAAGCAGCCCCAACAAGAAACAGGATTTACACAGCTCCACGCAGAGTACGTTAAACATGTGGTTCACCTGGTGTTGTACATCTGCATATCGATATTCTTCAATGTAGTCTAAAAGTTACTGTGGGAAGGAAATAGTCCAACTTGTCAGGTGCAAGAGTTCGTTGAGCATTACCGTAGAGTGCAATAAAAACAGGACCTGAAAGATTCATCATTTAACAGTGAATATTGAATCCCACGATGCTTGTCTTAAGGAACGACCGGTGTTTTTCACACTAGCTGAAGTGACAGAACTCTTACATATTCAACCAACTATAAGTACTGCAGTGGTCAACTTTCAGACCTTTATTGACATCCCAAGGATGGGATATTGTATGACAGAAATCCATGACTTTGTCAATGTAACAAAAATAATTCAAACTTGAACAAACAAGGAATCCGACCGCAGTATGTCTCCATAAGTACAACTACAACATGACTCAAGTCTGCTAGTACTACATTCGTACAAAGCAGGCAAAGGGTTTTAGGACGAAAAAAAAGCACAAAGTCTCGGTTCTATCTTATACACCCTAGAAGTGTGGTGAGCAAGTTATAATTTTCACTCTTAGCTTACAGATCAACATAACCAGGTTGAATGAATGATATTCGAGGCTATTTAACCTATTATATGGGCTCAAGTTTACAGTTTAAAGTTCTGCATGAAATTAGATTTCCATTACCATTTCTTATCCGTATTGTTGTTTGCTGGCTTGTCTAGCAAAGACGCTTGTAAATTCTATTCACTATTCTTCAGAAATGTCATACAATGTATTCTATTATAGGCATTTAAGGATGTAATCTCATCCATGGTTGTTTTCTTTCTCCAACTGCCGTTATGATGGAAACTATTTTGATAAGGCTATGGTAAAGAATATCTGTAAGACTCGTTAAAGGATCCAGATTGCAGGGAAAATCTTGCTTCAGCTTTTATAAAATCACTTTCCTTCATGTGTTTTCTAATCACACCCTTTGATTATATGCTGCTTCTGATATACGTAACAATGTATTAATTCCGACGTGGTTTCTTCCATGGTTTTCTCTGATCATGACCAGACATTCGTCATCATTGCTGGTGATAACATTGTGAAAACACGCAGAATGAAGGGACACAAATAGTTTGAATAGGTATTACAGTGAGAAAAACCACAGTAGTGCCATCAAGGGAGACTAGAAATACTTTTCTCATATCACACAAGTTGATAACACCAGCATCATTACCAATAACAAAAGTGCTCAGTTATTGTCTAGTAAGTAATGTTAATTGTTATCTGTCGCAAAATTGCTTGGATATAATAGGGCTTTTCACCATTTGTAAGAACAATACACAATGTAGGTTTGTCATGTATGGGCTATGGAATAAAGAAGCATATCGCCTTGAAAATTTTGCGGCATTGGTCTATAGACTTACTTACTTACTGTCTTCATCTGACACTCTGCAGAATATGAATCGTCAGAAAGGAAAGTATATGCAGTTGGCAGACCTCTTTATACAATCAAAACTATCAATCATAAACAAGAATGAAAAAAAATAGACAGAGAAAATGAAGAAACAAAGCATTACTAGAAGATTCCAAGTGAAAAAACGAACTCTTTCTGCCTACAGATTATTGGTTTTCTTGTTTTAAGGTAGACAGACTTCAATAAACTTAGATGAAAGGACGATCGAGCTGTGCCAATTATCCAAAAATTCTCGTCGTTATATATTTTGGCACATTCTGAATTTTCGAGTAAATGTTATCCTATGGCAAAGGCGTATGGAGTCTTATGGCATAAGAGTGTATTGGAATCTGTCTGCATTAAAACAGGAAAACCAGTATTCTGTAGGCAGGATGAGTTCATTTCTTTTTTATCATTGGCAGTTTTGATACATGCTTCGTACAAAAAGGTATATCATATAAAAATACTTTCCTTTGTGACAATTTATACTCTGAAGAGTGCCAAACGAAAGAAGCTTTCAAGTATGGTTTAAGAGCAATGTCGTCAGCTTTTAAGGTGATTTTCAAGTTTTGTACCACGAAAAGATTTTTCCGTTAATGAAATTAAGACGTAAGATAGACCACGCTGTTATAGCATGAGTACATCTAATTTTGATATAAATCTATTTTCTTTGTCCTCATTTCTAAGCTGAAAATTATCAGATAACCAAGAAATAATCAATTCTAATGCACAAGGCGATAAATAAACAATGTTTTACAAATGTTTCATGTCGTCTTACCGGCTGTGAATTTACGTAACGCAGTCATTTGCCAAACGTCTAGGTCTTTCCATCCTTTGCATAGGAATTTAGAAAGTAACCTCCCATGTGAATTACTAATTGCAAATGAGGTGGTAATGTCTCCAAATAATACTTTTAGCTCTTTCTGATGGTATTATTATCACACAACGACATAGAGAAATTTTGAGAAAACCAACATGATCATATTTCAAACAAATCCATACTTTTAGCTTTTTAGAAAACAATTTTAACCTGTATCAGTATATGAATTAAACAAAAAGTCTATCTAGAAAAGCAGAATTTGTAACCATGCTATATGGTGACACAAATCCCAAAAATAAAACCTGTGACGACCATAAACACGTGGGAGTAAACCACGCCTAACTGATTATGTGCAAAATCAACGATAATGACTTTTCACGTGTAATTAAGATACATTTAATCAATCTGGGGTTCGGGAAATATCCCATTCTTATGCCATCATGTATCAAAACAAAGAGAAAATGAAGAAAAAAAGCACTATATGAAGAGTCCAAGTAAAAAAAAGAAATCTTTCTGCCTACAGAGTACAGGTGTCCTTGTTTTAATGCAGACTCCAATACGCTTAGATGGAAGGAAAATCTAGCTGTGCCATCTACACATTCCTTTCAAACGATTCACAGTCTGAAGAGTGCCAGACGAACAGAGCTTTTAAGCACGTTCTTAGCTCAATGTCGCACATTTTCAAGCAGAACGTCACTCATGTTTCTTGGGCATTCACTTTTCCAATATCCAAGAAAAACAGTGATGCCCAGCTAACAAATCAATGAGAACTTCATAAACAGGTTTTTGTTGCATAACGCTTCAACAATCGATTTAGAACTTGCGAATGAAGTGATAACGACCTTACTTGAAGAAAATGACTCATCTCTAAGAGCAATAGGGGGATTACTCTCCACCCCATTAGCATTAATTAGATTCAAGAGACAAACAACAATGCACTTGAACAAACACCATTGCTTTCATATATTCAGCATCAAATAAAAAGTTGAATGCAGGTTTCTCTGCATACTGCGCTCTTCCACAACATGAGACAATGAAAATGCTGTTGTCTTCAGACCTCCCTCTTGCTTCCATGTCGACATATCTAAGAACGAAAATTCCATACTGAGACATCTAGTCTGTTTATCTGTGACAGGACAAAATCGATTTTCTGTACAGATGATAAGCCTGCTGTTGGAAAATTGTAAACAGGAATAGTACTTTTACAACAAATGTCATTTTCTACTGATTACAGTGAAGCTTGGGGCCATTAGGTGAAGCTTCGTCCCAGTTTAAAGGACCCAAGAAGGGAGTTTGGAAGCCAACTTAGGGATATACAAAGTCTATGTCGATAAATAGCACATAAGAAGCACAGTTTGCAAATCGAAAAACATATGAACTAGAAAGCTCGGGTTCAAATCCAACCATGAATGAGATTTCTAACCATGTGACTAGAAGTACCGCCTTTTATCTACTATGGTCATTTCAAGGAACAATAAGTCAGATAGAGCGTTACTAACATTGATGAAGAAAATTGATCTCGTAGTATAAGGATGGCATCAAGTTTAAACTCCTTAGTTTATCCAAAATCTAAAACATGTCCTTATACTGTTGACGTTTGCCCGTGACTAATGTGAAGCCAGCAAAAACCTTATATTGAGAGTAAACATGAAAAGCTCTATTTTACTTCTTCGGCTAAAAATAGTCTGACAATAGGTCATGCCACTCTTGAAATTAGTCGCCAATTTGAGCACTCTTTCTGCAAATACGTTTCCTTTTTTACAAAACGTGTTCGATGGTAGGTCAGTAACATACTTACAGGTTTAAAAGTTTAATAGTTTTAAGATCTATTCTTCTCGCTTGAAGACTTACAGTAAGTGCTTCCAAATGTTTAAAGACGAGTCTATTAAAAAAGAATTTAACCGTCGTTTTGAATATGCAATTTTGCCAAGAGGTTAAAATGCAAGGTGTTCTTGTAGATGACTTTAGATTGCAAAATTCTTTATCCGCTAAGTCTCAGTAAGAGACGATAGCCTCTTCAAGTTCTAGTATGGATGCTCTTCAGGAGGTCATCAGTTGCCATGATGAATCTGTATAGGAACTCAGTGCTACTTTTTCTGTGACGACAACTGTTATGTAAATGTATGACCTACCTAACTTTAAAGATACGTGATGAGATTTGATCACCTTATGTACGGTGTATACACTATTTCTGTTCTGCTTAAGTTTTTATTGCTTCAAGAAAAATATTTGCATCACGGAATTCGAAAGAACACCGCAGGGGTTTAACTTGCTTAATCTCTTGACGTTCATTTACAATCTGGAGCGACGAAATTTCTTTACTTCAAAGAATGTTCTTAAAAACGTCTTTAGCATGTGGTCTCAAAAGCTTCACATGTAGATTATGCACTTTTACTGAATTATACGTTTAAATAACACTAAATTTAGATATTAAGCACGAAGCCTGTTCTCCAGATATCTTGTTTTTGTTTACCATGTACGACGTTTCTGCTTATCAGACCTGAGCTATTTAAGCTTCCAAAATTGATTGAATGTCACCTTTTTATGCAAAATATTAAAATATACCTTTCTCAAATTTCGTGCCACGCTCCTGGCATTCAGCGATGACATCTTCTTCTATTTTTAAAACCTATAAATTTTAGGATGTTTTGATTTGTAGTTTGTAAAATCTTCCTCTTTTCTGAGTGTGAAGTTCCGACACCCATTAACACTGTACAAACTGACAGAATTATCCCTTTGTGAATCAACGTGCTAAAAGCAAGGATGGAAGCATTTCCAGTTCATAAAACGTAAACGAAACGACAGTATAAGAATTGTTAAGAATTGCTTGGTAAGAATTTTAAAGTGAGCCAAAGCTATTGCATAGTTCAAATATTGTTCTTATGAGAACAAGACAATCAGAGACTGCTGAACCGCAGCAAAGGCCAAAATTTCAAAACGATTTAGAATCCAGGCTATCGGATCATTTTCAAAAGTTACCGGGTTTTTCCATTGATCAATACACACCTCTAGTAAACATCTTGTTAGAATCTGACCTTAACTGCTTGCGTTAAGTTGTAAAATACAGACAGTTGCCGACAAAAACATCATGTGCAAATTGATACAAAAATCAGCAAACGTCTGTAATTTGAGAGTTGTTAGCATCGATATTTTATAATTACCATGTGAAAAATAATAACAAGAAGCCATGATCTTACTGTCTCGTTAAATTCTTAAGGAATGAAAGTTATTTTCTAATAAGGAAATTCTAAAAGCAAAAAAATCTTTTGAGGCATTTTCTTATGTTTATGTGCGCGTAGTGACCCTTTATCTAGTACCGGGTCGTTTTGACCGAAAAATTGGCCTTGAATTTATAGTTGTCAAGCATTGTCAAGTTTAGATCGATAAACAAGCAGAGTTTTGGTGGTAATTTTTAGCTTAAATATGAAATTTTGTTGTCAAAATTCACCCTAAAATATGGCCCCTCCTGTACTTCTGAATAAGCAGGAACCCTCTGCCTTCAGGATGCCATCGACCCCGGCCGGGGTGTTGTCCTTGTGACCACCAGGAACCCTTAAGCGGATCCATGAACTCCCGGCCATGAAGGGACCAACGCTCCGGCTTTTTAGCTCACAAAGCTCCGCACTTTTATAGTATACCCGGCACTATATTGACTCCAGCTGGAACTCTGGTGTTGATAAATCTCAAGTTTGGAGTGCTCTATTTTTTAACGAGAAAAGAAAAAGTGTAGGAGTAAGCCCTTTGTTTTCCTTGCTTAGGTCGCCTAGCGACTTGGGTGACTATTTCAGAGGAGAGAGAATTTTGAATTCTTGTTTTAGGAAAACAAAATGGGTTATTGCTCTTATAGAGAAGAACTGTGGAGGTTCTAGAAACTAGTCAAGGTATAAATAGCATTAAGTACACATTGAACTTCTAAAGAGCTTAATAAGTAAGTCTAAAGAGTCACTCTAGCAGTATATCTTATTACAGATAATATTACTGCCACTGCAAAAATCAGATCGGATAAATAACGTTAGTAAGCGTTACACGATACTTTGAAACTCTACTATTCGAGTTACCATTTACAAAGCCATAGTACTACCTTACATTAAAGATCCTGTGCTTTTACGGTTATATTACTTTTTTTACTTAAATAGAATCTTGTGTTTGATGGTTGAAATTTACCTAAGCTAAGACAAACTTTTAAGGATAGTGGTCAGTCAGATGAGTCAAATGAATAACCTATTTTAAACATACTTGCAATTTCGGACCTCTTTAAAACCTTCTCCAGAGGCAGATCAACTCGACACTGTCGTGTATTTACGTGTGTTACATGCTAGACGCAGACGATCATTAAACTCTTTTGTTTTCGAAAAAAGCATTTCTCCAAAGGAAAGTTGATGATATTTTGTTCTCTTGTCGTCTTTTATTTTGCTGATTCCCTCTAATGGAGTGTCTTCATTCAATGCAGTTCACTTAAAGTAACTCATAACTGTATAAAGAGTAAATATTCGGGGTAATTTTCATTTTGCGTACGGGAAAAATGTCCTTGTTATACAAGGAGACCGAGTTCTATGTCTGCTTTACACAAAGTACATTTTGAAAGTTTGTACTGAAATTCTATTGTGCCTGATATACCGGTACATGCTCCATGGTATGTGCCCATTGCAGAGCTCTGTGGTACAAACATTTTTGAAGTACGACTTCACTAAGGAAAATTCAGTTTGGGAAAGCGTTTATGAAGCAGAAGACTCCCAAGAATAAATACAATTATAATCGGAAAACATAAGAAAATTTGCCTTCAGTTCATCCGCGCATCATTAATTGGGAGAACTGAGCACAGAAGTAAAGGATTTATGATACAAATAGCTTGATTTAGTTATCATAGGAGAGTTACTAATAAATGCGGCATGCAGTCATATGTGATCTTCTTAGTTAAACCAATGGGAAGACTACTTGTGCTTCTTACATTGCTGTCTTAGCTGTACAATTTACACATTTTTGTTGACAGGAATGGCTGAATAATTATCGATCATAAAAGGCATTTTCTTTCTGCTTGTGTAAATGTTGTTCCATCTTGTGGTGTTCTTATGATTGTGACGCAAATGATTGTGACAATAATTGTGTATATACAAAATATCTACTGCTAGCGTTTTACTAGCTACAGACAAATATAGACCAGGTTTTCCATTACGAGGAACAGAAAATTTAAGTGTTGGAAATAACATCTGAGCTTCTAATATAAATAACTCAAGAGGAGTGGGACGTTTTCCATCAGTTATTTTTAGAGCAAGGCTATTTAAACAGACTAACTTGATATAATGATTGTCATTAATAAAATATATGATGATTACAGACTGCTTTTACTTGCCAGCATCTACTGTGTGCAGCTTGCTTCAGCTGTGAGACAATATGTTTATCAATCATGTTACATCCATAAGAACATTTGTTTTGAAATGAATACAGTGGCTTTAGCAAATACGTATTCCATTGACATTCTTTTGCAGCCAATTATATACTTGTCTGAAATGAGATGAACAAGTTTCTGCTGAGATATGTCTAAACCATTTCGTTAATCACATAATCCCTTGTCATCAGTGACAATGAAAAAAGGTACGCTAAGCCGTATTAAATATTGAACTCCAGCAAAAAACAACAGACAAAATTCTACGAATTGTGAATTTTGTAAAATCAGCTAGAGAAGAAAACTTGATTTCTATAGCATAGTCGTACCTAACAGATTATGATTTAATTTCAAAGCGTCTTTTGCGCATGTGTTGATGACCTTACTTAGCAGTGGGGCAATTTCAAGTTCTTGTTATAATTTTGGCCATAAAAATGTACAAGAAATAATTTGTGGTTGTGTAGCTTTGGTAATTAATCAAGCATGCTTTTTGTTCATAAAAACAAACAAGTATCTAAGAGAGGCTGAATTTTCCACCTTCTTCATCCGTTAAGAATATCTTTGCATTATTGATATAAGAGATCATGAAAAAAAGGTCCTTGGAAAGTAATCAGAACAATAGGTGCAAAACCTATGTATAACTCAAAAATGCACCATTTTTGACTTTCCGACTTTATGTATATATGACAAAATATACACAAAATTCAATGCATTAAATGAACAAAATTTTGTTGCTAACACATTCCACAAATTGATTCCAGTTTCTAACAACTGATAGAGAAATAAGTTTCAAGGATCGATATAAAGTTTTGGTGATCGACATGGAAGATGAAGTATCATCATTGATCGACTAAAGAAAGCAACAATAAGTAAAAAAGGACAAGGAGACCACCTCCAAGAACGAACTTTTAACCCCAAGTACCGCAATGTTAACAATTCCTGATTACCACAAAAATGGAATTAGCTTGAGCCTGAAAAAGTCAGGAACGATAAGTTCAAACTTTTGAATTATTTTGTTGACAAGCAAACAAAGAGACAGACAGAGAGACACCAACAAAAGCATAACGGAGCTTATACAGATTTGAATAATGTCTATGATAAGCAAAATATATATTAATTATTAATTATTTACTATTTTCTTTTGATTTTTATTCTCACATTTGATACAGTGGAGATCAGCGTCCTAAACATATTTTTCTATATATACGTTCTGCTTTACGAAATTAGTCATTTCCATGCTGCCTAAACCTAAGATCGCATCTAAGGTATACAGAATAACGCTAATAATGAGGACGGTTTAAATTCTGTGCATTGTTACATTTTACATGAGAGGTTAATACGTAACTCTTGAAGACAAATCGATACCTTTCTTCCAAGCAATGCTTATTTATAGGATTATCTTTGGGCTTTTGTTACAACATTCTTTAATAGATCGAGCAAATTTTAGGTTGGAGACGAAATGATTTTGCAAGTACGACTGCCTCAACTTGAATGTTTCCGATTACTAAGTTGTTTACAAAATTATGCAACTTTTTTTCAAGCTACATTCTCAAGTATCTTTTGGTCTCTCTCGAGTGAAGAAGACATATATACATTCTTTAGTAGATGCAATGGCAGATGGCAGAGAATCTACACGGTATGCAGAAATATTGAGGCTTCAGTCTGTGTATCGATTCTTTGTGCTTTTGTGTTTGCTTTTCATTTAACGGGTTTACTAAATTTTTTACTTATTTTTAAACTATAGAGTCTTACATCAAAAGCCAAAAATCAAGCACAATCTCTGCTAGCTTGGCAAGGAAAGCGTAAGAGGAACAACTGTACTTTCTTTTAGCTATGGAAGGCAGTGAAGAAAGAAAGTAACTTTCATTAACACTTTTAAGTCATAAGAGGAATAAGTTATAAATAGGAATTCCTGATGGTTACGTCCATTTGCGGTTGACTCTTGCATCAGGCTTTATTCTTACGGATGACCTCAGTGATCATTATAAGTGAGTTTCAATTCTTCATGCCTTACAAATGCATGTTTTACTGGTACCCTACAGTCTACCGTGATCAACATTTTGGATAGATACAACATGAGAAATCAAAATAATCCTCGTGATTTTTATCTATGGACAAGAATAACAAGGAAATAAATACTGTAAGTTACTAATTGTTTAAAAAAACAGAGGCTCCTGTGTATCCCTTTGTACTAAAGTGTAATTGTTTATAACATAAACAGTGAGGTCAACTCATTTGAACTCGGCTGAATCAAGGAGTCAAACTGGGTTTTTCCAACCATAAAATTGCTTTCAAACAGAAGCAAATTAAACTTGTCGTAATCTCACCACAAGGGAAATCTCAGCAATGCACAGATTATCATGTCTCTATCCCTTTTATCACATTGTTATAATTTAAAAGAACGAAATTTTGATTGAGAATCAAGATTTAGATACTTGGGATTTTCACGTGACATGATGACCGGGACACCGATGGACCATCGTGACGTGAAACTCTGAGTAACGAATTTACCGTTTGTCGTCTATTAGCGTTTCTTCTCTAATGCGCTCTACGTGTTCTGACGTATTGAGCACTATTCAACGATAGTGCACTACCGTTCGTAATAGACAGATGTGTCAGATATATCAATTTTTTGAGTCTGAGGGTTACCAGTTCGAGCCCGGTCGGCTCCCACTTAGCGCAGCCATCATGGTAGTGCTCCACTCTAGACAATTATTTGAAACACGCTGTGTTTGTATTATATATATATATAATACCGTGATGGCACGGAGGTTTGAGTGTTGGCTTTTAAGTCTGAGGATTGCAAGTTCGAGCCCGGTCGGCTCCCACT
>JANTCA010015000.1:0-25739 GCA_024741275.1 Chironex yamaguchii | reverse complement strand
ATAGATAGATAGATAGATAGATAGATAGATAGATAGATAGATAGATAGATAGATAGATAGATAGACAGATGGATGGAAGATAAGATACTATGTTTGTACTGCATGATATACCTTTTATTCTCTGCACTTTGCAATATTAAAGCGTTTTTCTCTTCTTCAAGCTCGGGTCTTTCCCGAGCCACAACAATACCCAGAAGCTGGTCTTCAAGCCCGTCAGGGGTTATCATGAAATTAAGAAGAGTCACCTAAACAAAAAACAACATGGATTCCGCTAAGCAATCAGGTCTAAAAGTGCGCATTAACCAGTACAAGATGGTGCCATCAAATATTCACACAAAACAATGTATCAAATGCGTAAATCAGTTAATAAACATATAAATAAATAAAACAATAAACACATAAATGAATACGGAATAAGATACGTGAATTTTGTGTTCTGGCTGTCATTCTAGAAAGTTGAAACTTTTAATCTAACTGAAAATATGTTGAGGCAACATGATTATGCAGTGCTAAATGCAAGTTGTAACTGCATCATCACAAGGCATTGTCTTTAAATAAAATCTGCATGATATAAGTTACCTTTACAGCAGTCTCTGGAGGATAATGCGGGTTTCGAAGTTTGGTCGTAATGTAAAACCTAGAAATAAAGTAAATTAAAATTACCCTTTCATGAACCCTAAAATAAAAAACGTGATGTACAAAATGGCCAACTATGACTTCCTTCCTTAAAAAAATTCACACATTGACATTATCAAAACAACTTGAAAAAGGAGTGTCTCTAGATTCAAAAACCTGTACATTTTAGACGGTTCAAAAGCCAAATCCTACATGAGCAGCAAACGTTTTCCAGCTTAACCACTTTTACAGTGCTTACAACCATTCTAAAGTTTAAACACCTAGTTCTTGTTGACTAAGTGTGTTTATCCTCACACCACTTGTAAATAATTGAAACTTTTTACACGACTAACTGTGTCCCGTAATTTTTGAGTAAATATTAATGTTTATAACAAAATGAGCGCATTTTCGAATACCATAGTCCCACCTTTGTCTACAATGCCCAAGTGTGTATCTAATTCTTAGAGTGCTTTAGAAATACATCTACCTCAGATAAACACATTCTCTTTCTATGAAGCATACTTTATCACGTACAGTCGGAAAGACCTATACAAAGGTTTCAATTACCTTTTGACAAGCAAATTTAGTTCCATGTATTAGGACATCATAAAATTATTCTGCTCACCGTCCACTACACATAAAACTGTTATAAGTTCTTTGTTTAAAATGTTTACCTGAAATCTTTAGAATATTCGATGGTGCTGTCGCCAAGTCTGATGCAGATGGAACCACCCTGTTTAAAGACTTGCTTTAAAAGTAATGGTTCAAGTATGGGATCAAGTTCCTCGGCAACATTTTCCAGTAACACCTAAAATAAAAAAAGGATTTGACAAGTTAAATTTAACATTTCCTCTTTGGCTCAAAAGAAAGGCATTTGATCAGTGTTTCCTACCAGCAATGACCTACGCAGCAGAAACATGGCCCCTAACAGAACAGCAGGACCTTCAGTTAAAAAGAAACAGCTAGCTGTGGAAAGGAAGATGTTCATTCAAAGATTTCCATCCATTTGCGGTACGATTACAGCATAACAGTGCTACACAACCTGGCATTCTGGAGTCCTTGTTTTGAACATTAAATTTCGTGGCAAATAGTTGGATACAAAATGGCGCCCAGCGATATTGGTTTACATAATATGTCACGTGCTGTCATGAACTGTGTCTTATTCAGAGACCTTGCCTAAGCCCAATAATAAATTTCGCACCTCATGACCAAACAAAGATTTGTAAAGTTTAATGCTCAAAACTACAGCTACCAGTGAAATACAAAAACTAATAAAATATACGAGGTATTTCGTAGAAAACTGCACGCATTTCTACAAGGCGCTGTATGGCATTTGGCCTTGCTTTTATCCAGGTAATAAAGGTATCCCCATGCACCCTGGTGGTTCCACTTTGGGCAGGATGAGACTTCAACGTGCATCTTTTGGGCCTCTAAAAGCTGTGAATGCTTCTTTCTGATACAAAAAACCATTTACAGCTATTCCTAGTTCAATCCTTAGCTGGGTTAGGTACATAAATACTATATCAGCACAGCGATTTTATGATCTTTGCTGTTACAAGTTACAAACAAATGTGTAGTTGTGATTTTCAAGGTTACTACCAGAGGGTGGGATGCCTAGCATAGCGGTATAAACGAGTATTTGAGAATACGAGAATCTTGTAGCAAGTGAGCAAAAAATAGAACCTTTCAAAATATACTTTCAAAGCAGGTAAATATTGATACGCAACGACAAAGAAAAATGAAAGAAATGGAAAATCCAACATCAATAGACCGAAAAAATAAAAGGGCTCACGATATTACGATTTACTACTTACCGGAGCACCAAACTGAATGCAGTTTTCGAGAGTTCGTACATAATCCGGGTCAGTTAATTTGATCACATGAAGGTTAGATTTTTCCATATTCTTAATCCATTTATTGGCTTGCCCTTGAGGGTCGATCATTAATGGCCATCTATTAGAATTACTAAAAAAACCCAAAGGAAACATCTTTCGAGAATTAGGAGTTAAAAAATACTTGCATCCGAAAAACACTCACCAACTATCGTTATAACAAAGTTTGCGCGAAATGGTTTAGAAGATTTCTGACAGGATAGTAGTTAAAGAAAAATAACAAGGTAGTATTATGAAATAAGACGCAATGGAAACGTACCGATTGACTTAAGTAAATTGGTTACACTCATCTTATATAAAGTTTTCAAAGAGATCTGATTCATCAAGGTTGTAATTTTAGAAATTCTGCGGATTTTCGAACTCAAAAACCTGGCCCATGAAATTGAATGCTAAAAAGAAACCATTCAGATTTTGTCATTGGACAGATTGGAAAAATATCCATCAATGCTACCTCAAGGACGAAAACACCGCTGCTATTTTTGGCTATCTTCCTGATTTTGTTGCCGATAGCAGGATGACAGTTCACCAGTAAAATACGAATTACGTTTGAAACTGTCAGCCATTGTACTTGTTAAGGGCAATGTTTACATCTCAGCACGCACGGCAAACGACGCAAGCCACTAACAACGAAAATGTCTTCCAACAAAGGTCACAAGCAAAGATACACAATACCTTTTAATGTAATACATTTGAGGAGACCATCAGTGTGCAAGTGTTATTTTAAGCATATGGTGTTGTGACTCATGATGGCCTTTGGGAAAGAGGATTCCTTGCATGAGAACTGTCCATACACCGTGTACGAGGAAGTCATTCGTTGTGAACTTTGGTAGATTTCCAAGCAGCAAATGTTTAGGATCATTAAGACCCTAGACCCTTGACCCTATACCATTGCCCCTAGACCATTGACCCTAGACCCTTGACCCTCAACCCTATATTACAAAGTTTAAAGTCATCAGGGATTTCTTGAAAATGTGATAATAATTACGTTATATTAGATGTAAATCACCAGTGGTGACTCGCGTCAAAGGTTTTAGCATGCTTTTATTCCTTAATAATATCAAGGATATTATATATATCAAACAACCTTAAAGGATAAAGTATGTGCTCCATAAATCATCCCTACCTGACAATGATTCCATTTTCAATGGAGAAGGTATCTGTTGGTAGTCCTGCAATGTTCCAGTCTCTTATTTTAACAGGATCGCCAAGAGTGGTAGTTGGTGACACCTCATCAGAACATGGAATCCCGAGGTTTTTGCATTCTACAACCCACTGCTTTGCTTGTTCCTACAACAGCAGAAAATTGAATAGATTTGAAAAGAAGCCCTGCACTAACAAGTTTGTATAATTATGAAGATAGCAACCACAACGATATATCTCAGAGATAGATAGACATAGATAGATAGATAGATAGATAGATAGATAGATAGATAGACACACACACACACACAACTTACGCTAATTATTATCTAAATTATTGTCTACGGTCTCCTCTAAAACGTTTGACATATTGAGGGAAATAATTATCGTACACATTAAATGAGGAAAAGCAAGATGAACAAATATTACCAAAATACATAACCAAACAACACAGAAGAAGAGCAGATGGTTTAAAGTTGACAAAATATTAGCAAGGGATTAACAGGACCGCAAACACATTCGGTCTAAACATAGTTCCTATAAGTAACCATGGTGACTCAACAAAAGCAGTGGTGTATTGTCGTTGTGTCTGTTACATAAACGTTTTTGTTAATCTACTAGCAAACTCTCGAATATAAATAAATTGCCAACAAAGTGAGGAGACAAAATTTTAAATTTGTAAAAGGATTTTAAATTTGTAAATTTGATGTCCAAATTTGATGCACTTGTCCAAAGATACTGGAAAACGGCGAGTAAACATAACCAAGGAGGGTAGGGCGAGTATGATGCTATTATGTTACTGAAATAGCGATCAATATATGGACTATACTCCCTTTCTTCAGTAGAAAGACAAGATTCAAGATAAATCAACGACTGTATGAGAGTGTTATCTTACCAAGCGGTACGATGATGTAAATGCTCCCAAATAAGCAACAATACCAGAGGATACCAAAACATCCCCGGCCAAATTATTGTATAAGATACTCAAATCTCGTGCTGTCTGGTTCCACCTATCCTTCTCTCCACCCAAACCGCCAATCAATTTCTCGGCACGAACAAGCTTCTTGCTACAAAGATCAACCTGAATAGAAAATATTGTCTTTATAATAACTGATAAGGCAAGTCATTTTCATTAACGAGTGAAAGTAATAAGTATGTAATCGGTATATATAACTGAAAAGCATTTATCAATTCATATAACACAGTATCGGTCAGGGTACAAAAGACGCAATCCAGTGTCCTGGATTGGCACGGCAGTGAGGCCAAAGAGTAAATTTTTACACACAAACCTTACTTTTCGATTTACGTCCAGAGTGGAACTACATTTTCAAACATGCAAATCTTAAGCCTCCATTAAATTATCAAAATATACAATGAGAAAGAGGAAACATCTAGTATGTAAGGAAGTTTCAGGTACGGGATTATTGTCAAATGAGTGTGTACTCAAACAAGGAACAAGTACACAATAAAACACCCAATCGACGAACAGCCACTGAATAGACAAATACACAGACCAAAATACATCAGTGGATAGAGGACAGATTGACAGACAGACAGACAGACAGACAGACAGATAGGTAGACAGCAGATAGACATAAGATAGGCATAACGGAAAACAGATAACCACCCAACAGACTATAACAAGAAAGGCCAAAACAGGAAAAATGATCAAAATATAAATACAGACAGGCAACAGACAAGCAGACAGATAGGCAATGAATTGTAGGCGTCAATCATACGGGTGACAAATATGGGCTCCTTGGACCTGATGATGACAAATAGAATGCAACTAAATGACTATTATTATATAGTCAATGGCATCAACAGGCCCGTCGAGAGCCAACTCGGGCCCTGAAGCTTTAAGCAACACGGGCCATTGCAGGTTTCAAAATTTTCAACATCTAGATGAAAGCAAGCTCAAATTTTTGCAACTGCTGAAATTACAATGAAATATTTCATGAATGAGCATTCAACAAGCACGTTAATCAAAATTATCTAGTATTATCAAAACTTTTCACAGGCCCTTGTTCAGGCCTGAGCCAAGGGAATTTACCTCGGCTACTCCCCCTCTCGACGGTACTGGTAATCAATGGAATCAAATCATACCAGCATGGCAGGGAGAAAAATCTCATTGTAACACTCCAGATACTAAAAGTAAAGTTCGTGTCATATCTAATGCATTCTGATCGTCGCAGTGATAAGTGAAACGTAACAGCCCAAAAACAAAAGGAAATTTCCACCCCCAAAAGGTCATGCATTTAAAATAAATTAAGGTAGTAGCAATCGTAGTAACAAACCTGTCGCTCAAGGTCCTCCTTCTTTCTTGTATTGGCTTCAAACTTCTCTTGAAGTTTAGCAAGGTTATCCTGAACCTCTCGCAGCTGAGCTCGTTTCTTTTCCAAACTCTATAGACAAGACAACAAAGGTCATACAGATGGCACAGAAGTACACATAAATGATGATTTTCATCTATCACCACCTTCATTAAGCACAGCGTGTACTAGGAATAACCAAATAAGACATTCAAAGTCAACATTTTCAGTAGCAGAAATTCGAATCAAATAATATTTCCGTCTACATTTAGCTGCGTCAAAAATACGGTCACAATATTTAGCTCATCATTGTTGTCGGACGGAGTTAAGGCTTGTCTCTAATGTCAGACTCAGACGAAAACTCAAAAGAGATTACAAAAACAATAGATATAATCGTAGTGAATGCTAGATTGAAGATCTGGATATACGTTTGACATTCTCACTGCTATTGTGGATAGCATTTATGATAAATTGAAAGTTTGCACTTTACTAGGGGCAAACGTTACTACAACTGACAATCCCATCACCCCTCTATGATACATGTTGTCTCTAGTACATCAAACAAAGTCACAGCAGAATGGTGAATGTATGTACCTCCATAGCGACAGCTAACTCTGCTTCAGCAGCTCTCAATGCCTCTTTTTTGGGTGCAACGACCTTGGCCACTCTAAAAACAGCAAAAATGAACAAATTTCCATACATCAGTAGCGAGAAACTTCGACCACAGAAACAGAGGAAATGAGAAATAAAATCCAAAACTGATCTCACAGCTTGACAAATAGAAGATATGAACAAAATACTACAAATCCTGTAAAATAACCACAATATCATCGTCAACATTCTCCCACAGACAAAAAAAGGAGGAAGAAGCCGCTAGATAAGCAAAAGTGACAACTTTGAGCACATATACTTGTCAATCGAGTTGATATCAAGAAAATATACTAGTTGGGATCAATATAGGTACCTGAATTAAGTGATTGAAAAAACTACTGCTAAAGCCCTTAGTATTTTAGGAATAACAACTGACGCCTGTCGACGTCTTTTAAATACAATATGCTGCCAACTAGAGCTTTTACTGTTGCATCAAATAAAACTTTGAGGTAGAATTTCCAGTACACGGATCAAACGAGAAGCTGGGATAACATTAAGCAATCACCATGTTCATATCAACTGGTTCATACCTGTCATATGCTTCAATCGCAATGACCCATTTGCAGAGTCCCTCACAAGCAGTGGAAGCTGTTCGGATTTTCGGCGGATCAAATTCAGGATTGGAAATATAATGCTGGCGAATTTGTTTGACATTGTTTGGTGGTATGTTGTCCTGGAAAGTCCAAAATAAACAATGTAAACATTACGTACGCAAACAAATTGACGAATAAAGCATTGGTTAATCAATTGGAAGTCGAATGCTCAATTTTATTGGCAGATGAAATTACGGTCCCCCTCTCAGTGCACTTGTTTACTAAGAGCGACGTTTTTTAACTAATCATAAGCATGTCAAAAGCCTTACAAATACCAGATGGCAACTAAGATTCTTCCAGATAAAAGTTTTGAACATTAAATCGCGAACTACAAATCGAATTAATCCACTTCAATAAAAATCATAACCAAAAAATAAAATTAAGCATAATTCAGCTGCTTTTAGCTAAATTGTCCTGATGCCCGCACAGACTTTCATAGTGGAGTATTACTCAATTGTTTACATTAAGACTAGTCACGTCATTCACACGCTAAGATCGTGATTAAAAATCATATCAATTAATTAGCTTACTTTGTCAAATGTTCGCAACGACTCAAGAAATTTCATATCACCAAGCAGTTTCTTTGATGGTCCCCAGTAATCTTCTATTCTCTTCCCTAACAGAAGACATGCAAAACGCATAAATTAATTATCAGTCACGAGTATAAGAAACAAATACATAAATGCAGTGACTTTTTAATCTATGAATCTATTATCAGTAAATACAGCTGGGAAAGCTTCTTCAAATCAGTAATTTGTAGTGATTGTCGAAAAGAAAGGAATACAAAAGACTTCAGAGATGCGGTGAAAGATATATGGGATGTGCAGGAGAATAGAAAGAAATTATATTTCTCAGATATTTCAATATAAAAGGCAAATTCACGAAATGCCAGCTGTGAGATTACCGCAGAAAGAAAAAAGTTTAGAGGAGGGTGTAGGCATTGGCTTTTTCCGATTCAGTTCATAAGATTAACAATTTTCCCATCAACAACGGCGAAATAGCTAAAACGTATGCCAAAATAATGCAAAGGTGTATTTTAGAGGTACATTAAATATGGAATGACAAAGGCTCATTTTAATGTCCTAAGACCTTGGAGGAAAATTATCAAGTCTTGTAAAGTGTAGACCACACTCAAAGCAATACAAGAACTTTTGTTACTTTGTAACGCAGACATTTGCCCTTTGCTCTTTTGCTGAAATATCAATCTATTCAAAGTTAAGCAAAACGAACTGTTGAAGATTTACAAATGGCAAACAACCAGTTCCTACCTGATCCACTTGGATCCGGAATCCTTTCCGCTTTAACACCTTTCAAAATACAGATAGCTTCCATAACCATTTTAACTCCTGCAGGTGGACTTTTCATAGTCTTCACAATTGTTATGTCCTGCAGAGAAATAACAATGATACATTATAACCATTTACATAAATGAGACACACGTTTTTGATTGGCTTGTTCACTCCTTGCAACTGTAAGTGTACGAAATCATTTAGTATTAACAACAAGCCCAGTTAAGGAAGATCGAGCAAGGAAAGGGATGCATTTCCTATTTTCTTTTCATAAAGCAATGTTCTTTGCAAAATTTCATCAAATCAAACTTTGCTTTTTACCTGAGCCCTAAATCAATGTACGGACATCTTCATGGACAGAGAAGTGAAAGGGCATAGAAGGGGAATGAAAAGGAAAGGACTTGGAAAAGAAAAGGAATAGAAAGAGAATGAAAACGAAGAAGACTTGGAAAAGAAAAGGAATAGTGGGACAATGAAAACGGAAAAGACAGAGATAAGAAAAGGAATAGACGGAGAAATAAAGAGATAAGGACTAAAGAGAAATAAGGAGATGAAAAGGCTTAGACAAAGGCGGGGAGGAATATAGTGAGGATGTAAACATGTAATAATCAACTTTTTAACATACAATATCACCATATTCTAAGTTGGCTTTGTCAGTTTCTGAACATATCAGGTTCGCATCAACTATTGCAGTAAATAACAAGAACAATCAACGTAAGCCTGCGACCAGATAGCTGACAATGAAAGATTATAAAACCTTACTTGCTGAGTCAGTGTATCCAAGGCTGCCAAAGCAGCCTCAAGAATAGGCAGGGCTTCTCCGAGGTCTTTGTCACATTCATCCTTAATCGCTTGTGCAGCTCTTGCTTGCTCATTGGCAACCTCTTCATCAGCTTTGACAATCTTGCGAAATATTAAATCATATAGAACAAAAAAGTTTAAGACTACAAGTACTAGTAAATACTAAATATGAAGAATATTTAATAATAAGAATCTAAAAACCGATGAAGCAAGAAAAGAAACGATACACTTGTACGTATACCAGGAGTGTTGAATTGGATTCACGAAGCAACACGTTGTCCACCACGTATTTTAGTCCATTACTTTTAAGTTAAAAATCTGAGATAGGCATTGCTATCTCGAGGAAATATTTAGTAGGATAAAAAATCAGTGTACATGAGACATATGCACATAAAGCTACGAAATACAGAATCTCTAAACATGACATATTTCTATCGTCGTCACCTTTTCAGTTTTGGCCACTTCCACCGAATCTTTTTCAATCACTTTCATAATTTCATCCACTTCCTGGCTAGCAACAACTAGCTGAGGTTGCAGTTCCACTAGCTCTGTTTGCATAACAGCGACCTAGAATTCATGAAAAATAAGGTTAGCTCACATGACGCCCGAAATCGGAGAGTAGAATAACGAGGCTCCCTTGACAGTTCGCTTTAGTTTCAGGACATTCTTGATGAAAATCAAGGACCACTTCCTCCAAAATTAACTTGAAATTAACTTAATGCGCATTGAAAACCTAAAGTAAAGCTAAAAATATTCCAATCTAGAGCGATTGGATAAAAGTAAATCTTACTAATTGGTTACTATGTTGGCTGGTTTATGTTGGCATCGTATGGAACCAATAGGTAAAATATACCCTTAGTAATTTAAACAACAAGCAATCTTTTGAAGGATTGACAGGCGCAATTGTTTACCGACATAAACGGGGCTTGAACCAGTTACTTAGCACTCAATGTGCTCAAGCAAAGATGGCCTGAGTCACTGAGTCACTAGTGTGTATAACGAAAACGTACAACTCGCTACCCGATAATTTTAACAGGCATTGTATCTGGCCTAATGGACCCGTCCCTGAGGTCATCCTCCTCTAAAAGAAACCTCCGGGATTTACAATACCTTAGAGGGAACAAAATACCTAACAAAAAACACGAGTACGGATTGCCATTCTTAGTACGTTAACTGTAAAAATTCTCTTGAAGCATGATTCCAAATTCAACCTCACATTTCCCAGCAGATGGTGCTTGTTTGTAGGTGTGTTTCCGTATCAACCTCACTCACTGTTTTCATATGACACGATGCAACTGATTTTCAAAATGCCTTGACGTGAAATACCTGAGACGCAGCAGAGCCAAGTTTTTCTAAACCAACTTCATATCGCCTCTTCTGTTTCATCACTACTCTAAAAAGAAATAGATATAGCATGTTAGATCTCGTTACATTATGCAGCTGTGCGAAATACCTGAATTGGTCAATTCACGGCACACTCGTCAAAAAACGGACACGCTAATAAGCATACCACTAAAAATGGATAATACGCTCATTGTGGAATAATTACGACATGTGGAGACAGTAAAATATATGAATTAAAAGCAAAGAGAAGAGCTAAGAAGTGAGATTTAAGAAACAAGGATAAAATGCATCAACGACGGAAATGTGTTTCTGGTTCTGCCATGATTGGTAACTACAGGAACAACGAAACAAACATAAATTCAGGACAACACGACCCAAAAATAATAAGTAAATCGCCTTGCAAATTTCAAGTTTTGTACCACCAAAAAGATCAGTAACATATACGTACTCTTGCTTTTGAGAAAGAAGAGTTTTGTAAGTACTAATCAGCTCCAGGTAGGATGTTGGAGTGACATAGTTGTGACGCTTCAGCTGATCAAGAAAACGCTTTGATAGATCCCTTGTACTGACATGAAACTGCTTACACATCCGAACACAACCAGACTTGACATCAACAGGAAGGCGAACATCCTCCAGGAAACGTTGTGCCACAACTTCAAGCGCTTCCTCTGGCCAAGACTGTATTCCAAAAATAAGAAAAATTGGAATTGAAAATCAGCTTAAAGTATCAACAATGAACACCACCAAAAAATAGAAATCTGTTATCAGTTAGTTTATTATGTTTGCAATTATAAATTACTTTAAATATCTTTGTAAACAGGACTGGTACGACTAAATCAGAAACGCATCTGCTTAAAGACTTTAGTCTTAACCAATGACTTCTTCTTCTTGGAGGACAGCATGTTCCCTCCCAAATCTCAACTAAAATGTAAAAACACAAAGCTGCTATGATAGCTGAAACTCTCTAAACCCTCTTGAACGTATGGTGTTCGTGTAAGCATGAAAATGTTAGCGACCATATAATGCAAGTTGATAGTCACTGGCAAATCCCTATCGCGTTCCTTTCATCCCAAAGTATTAGCCACAGCACCTGCTATTATGTCGTAGATTCCTTTATATCGATGTATCTTTCAGCATTGAGAGCAACTCCCTGAATAGGGAATTCCAGCGGAATGATTATAGATTGAGGTCGATTTTCGAACGCAATTCTACAAATATTTCACACAAGGGAAACCATACAAAAAGAGAAAATTCTAGGCTCTTAAGTCAAGATATTCCAACTGTCATGAAACTGATTCATAACACTGTACGCGTATTCGTCCTTACCTGAAACCAATCAATGGTACAGCAATTGACCAACGATGGGAATTTCCTGAGACGCGTTCTAAAGGCATCACCAATGGGACTCATTGCTAGTACTATGTGTAGCATCTCCCTTGTTCTCTCGATGAAATAATTAAACAATGCCAATGGAGATCCATCAGTTTGTTTTGATTTGTCTCTTTGCCTGGAAGGAAAGGACTCGCTTTCAATAAGACACAGACGATAAAAAAACCAAGGTAGAAAACGTGTGTGGAATTAACAGATTACAGAGTATCAACGATAATGAATAATTTGACATGGTAGGATACAGGAAACTCTCCAGTACTTACATTCGTACCCGTTTTTTACATTCGTACCCGTTTTTCACATTCGTACCCGTTTTTTGCATTCGTACCCGTTTTTCACATTCGTACCCGTTTTTTACATTCGTACCCGTTTTTCACATTCGTACCCGTTTTTTGCATTCGTACCCGTTTTTCACATTCGTACCCGTTTTTTACATTCGTACCCGTTTTTTACATTCGTACCCGTTTTTCACATTTGTACCTGTTTTTTACATTCGTACCCGTTTTTTTACATTCGTACCTGCTTTTTACATTCGTACCCATTTTTTACATTCGTACCCGTTTTTTACATTCATACCCGCTTTTTACATTCGTACCCGTTTTTTACACTCGTACCCGTTTTTTACATTCGTACCCGTTTTTTACATTCGTTCCCGTTTTTTACATTCGTACCCGTTTTCTTATAGTAGTCAGTAACTTTTTTCCTGACATTAAATGTGGTTACAAACAATCAGCAAACCGAAGGTCATACGCGAAGAAAGCTATCGATGGGAATCCTGGGTAATATAAGCGGCAGTTGCAAAGACGAAATATGCGTCTGCCAGATGCCGTTGCCATGGGGTGTGATAAATAAACGCAAAAAGAGACAAAAAAATTGAAAGCTGATGGGTGACATACAGCAAAAGAAGCCGTACTACTTTAAACACTTGACAAGAGGTGATCAGCTGGCAAAATACATTGTTCCTGGAATGATCTATGGAGAGAGATAAGGCGGGAGGCAGGTGGCACGATGTCTTGATGGAACAAATAAGGAAATAAACTGACAGGAGAATGTGAACGTGTTTAAGAGTAACACAGGTCAAAATAGTGTTAGCGAAGCAAGAACTTATCTAAGCACTAAAACAGGAAAGGCGATACTGCCTATGGCACACACTGCTGGTCCAATGTCTGACAGAATCCAGCGGGAAGGTTTCAGGAGCACTTTTTAGTACACAGTCGTAATTACTACGCAGTACGACAATTTAGGACGATTTTGCCGGTCACAGTTTCACAAGTCGTCAAATAGATATATAGGTAAACCACATGGCTACATCTACAATTAAAAGTAGAGTGCTATACAACTAACAATACAATGGATTTTCTGTACCTGTCTAAGACTCTCATTCTTTCGCATATTTCTTGTCTTTCATCAAGTGGAAATATGTTCGGTACTTCACCTGCATTCAATAAGTTGTTTAAGTCCTCCAGAAAGGACTCCTCTTTGATCTGTGAAGACAAAACAGTCACGAGAATCACTTTACCTTATTCCAGGAAATTAACGCGGCACTTAATTAACGCGGTTTTTTAAAATTAGCTTTAATAAATAACCCGTTAATTAGAAGTCACGTAAATTTCCAGGCTGCTATAAAGGTTTTAGGTAAATAATAATCAGGTTAAAAAGAAAAGATAACTATATTTCCTTTCGTTGTGAGGAGAGAAAAATCGGAATGTATTTAAACTTGTTTTATTTATGTGTTCATTAAACGCATCATAGTTTGGCTTGACTGAACCCCGTTGACTTACTTCTTGTTTCAATGTGTCTTTGGCTAACCTCGTTACTTTGATTCGCGTTAATTTAAGTATCGTTAATTTAGGGCTTTGTTAATTTCATACAATAACATATATGCCAAAATGAAGAAGTGCTGCATGGATACGCCGATAATATACTTCTTTGGACTTCTAAGCTACGTTTTGGTTATCTTATTTACCCTCTATCTGACCTATTTTATCTTCCAACATGACCAATGCCACTTTACCAGGGATTGGTCAGTGTATTAACGAGCTGCGTCTTAAAGCTCCATGTAAGTACGTTTGAGTATTCAAGAACGAACTGTCGCTTTCATTCGGGCAGTATATACATATCCTGGAGTGCAAGGTAATCGCAAAAACTCAAAAGTTGAATAACATTTAACTTAATATAAGTCATGTCTATTAGACACTACTAGTTACTACTTCATTTCTCAAAACAGTCACTACAATAAAGTTTTTGAAATCAGTTTCCAGTTAAAGAAAGAATATGACTTGGACTTCCTAGCCAACCAGCAGACTTTAATAATCCTTATTCATCTGTTACATTTACAGAATAGTCAACAGAGCAGTCTTACCTGAGTGTCCGTAAAAAGGAAAACTCCAGGGACTTCACCTTCAACAGTTTTTCTCAGTATTTTTCTCAAATCTTCCTTCCACTCCATCGATGTGTATCCTCTAGTAATTTCCACCTGTAACAAGAGTACGTTAAGATGCTGTGAAAAAACAATCAAGTTTCATCGAAGGAACTTCCATAAAAATAATAATGATGCGTGTAACTTGCAAAACCTGGTTTAAAATGTCCAGCTTGAAAAATCATGAAACAGAAACATTTAGAATAAAAAGCATTATTACCTGATGGAGATCATAATCAGCCATATGTGCTGCTAATCGAGTCAAACTTTGACGTCCACTACCACCAACGCCGACAAGCAAGCAATGTCCTCGAGGTTGCTTAAGAACTCTGGCAATAGCAACCACATGCTGAATAGCAAACCTGTAACATGAAAAATTGAGAATTCTTAAGAACATATGTTAATTGTTTTGAATTAATACGCGAAACGTTATAAATGGATGTAAAAATGGAATCGATCCAATCATGGAAGGCGCAGCAGTCGTCATTCCGGTTCTTCCTGGGACGGATCCGAAAATACACGTGAGAGGGTCAGGACCCCCCAAAATCAACATCATACTTTCATCTCTTTATTTATTATAAATATATTCCAGCAAGCAAAAAAGAGTAAGAGCTTCATATGCTCCAACAGCTGTCGCATCAGAACATTACGTCCTCCAGATTAATTAATTAACCTATTCATAACTTAACCTCATTTATTAATTTATGTCTGACCCCTCGATATCGAGGATACCTGTGTATTCCCCTTGCTAGCAACCGTGACTTTCAGACGGCTACATATGCACATTTTCAAACATACATCTTAGTGCTGGTCGACACTTTGCATTTGAAGGGTCAGGCACTTACCAAAGGTGCCGTGAGGCGGATTTGAATCCAGAATCTGCTGATCAGAGCGCAAGCACTGTAACCACTTGACCACTTCTTCCAGATTGGGGTGGACACAAGTGGTCTTAATAAAGACAGAATAACAACCTGAGCTTGGAAGCAAGATCTCATGTTTACAAATCTAATGGCTTCTCTGCCGAATTAATCACTACAAAAGAATTGGTCAAACGATTCCTGGTCATGTAAACCCACTTCTGTAGCTTTTTAAATGGTCATGTAAACTCAGTTCTGTAGCTTTTTAAATGGTCATGTAAACTCACTTCTGTAGCTTTTTAAATGGTTTCGTCAGTCAGTCTGCTCGTTTGTTCGTGTTTGTGGATTTTTGTCCAGCTAACTGCGTGCACGCTTAATATTGGTATGTTGTTGTACTTCCAAGGAGTCCGTTAACGGTCGCTTTTACAAGTTCTGGGTAGTCGTAAACAGAGCTTTTTTTAAAAATACGAGGTTACGTTGCAATGTCCGACAACGTGAGCCTCGAACCAGAAAATGATGGCTGCTATATTTACACCATTGGTGAATCATAGCAGTCATAATATTGACTATTTTACACCCCTTGTACAGTAATTACTCCATAGACCACATCAGGGTCGTATTCTTCAAGCAAACAAGCCATTATCAAATTGTTATTGCAGATACTTAAGTCGAGCATCAGTATTAGTTTCGGTCTCTTCTCGTATGCTGGGGAGTTTATGTGTCGGTGGTTTGGGACACAGTTTACAACTGCAAAGCATTTACACCTACGATCAGGTACTCTAATCACTCCCCCATCCACCCCTATCATATTTCATTTAGAATGTGAATCAGATAACCAATAATTAGGGCAACGGACCAAGGGAACGTGTAGTAGCTACATTCCGTTCGTAAAATTTTACAGGGAAATTTCAAAAGTTCGTAAGATTCACGGTTCAACTTACTTGAAAAGAACCAAATTCATAGGCTTTTTGCTCATGTTATTGTACTCTTCTAAAAACGTTTCCGCTGTTTTTCTCAGTTTATCGAGGTTGCTTACTTCAAGGTAAGGACGAGGATCAGATTTCGTATCTACAAAGTCACAGTAAAGAAGGCTCCCCATGTCATGTTCTTCTACGACGCCATCATTGTTGGCATCCAAATGGTTGAATAGGGTATTGAAGTCAATACCAAGGCTCTGGCTCGTGACCTCACTGATGTATTTGACCAACCAGAGACGATCGTCATTGTCCACAAGACGATCATAAAACACTCGCATCACCTAGAAATACATGATATGAACACAACACATTTCAGGATAGATTTCACTGAAACTGAACGAGCAAGAGTATTAGTTTAAAAAAAATCCAAAATATGCAATGTAGCTGTGGAATCAGTTATCTGTCAATCTCTTACCGCAGAGCTGCACATAAATGGAGGTCCAGGGTTTTAGCCCAGGAAATACAATGAATAATTTTGCATTTGCTGTTGCCTTAAATTAATGCCTTAACAACAAAAAAACTAACAGGTAGTGTGAAAAGCTTCATAAAAAACGTACGGCATGTTAATAATGTTCTCTCCATGCAAATCATGCCAACCTTTTTTGATTTGCTGAATGTTGCTGAGGCGGTCGTCCCACCTCCACCCCCACTAGTTCTATTTCAAATGATCCAGCAATAAGAATCTAAATACGTCTGAAGGTGGGTTATTTTGCAATTTCGAATATTCATAATTGATATATTATATTAATATAGGTAATTGTGATTTACTAACTTAAGTAACTTACACAACTTCCAGTTAAATGATGTTG
Source organism: Chironex yamaguchii (assembly GCA_024741275.1). Lineage (NCBI taxonomy): Eukaryota > Metazoa > Cnidaria > Cubozoa > Chirodropida > Chirodropidae > Chironex > Chironex yamaguchii. Next base: position 8,651 of record JANTCA010015000.1, on the reverse strand, counting down.
GAATGATTACATAATATTCTGACAGCTTTTGCTTTGGAGAAACGATTAACATCACCATCAAGTTGCGAACTCATTACGCTCTCCAAACATTGCCTTCTGCAAATTATTAACTTATTATACAAGTTATGGTACGTCTTACAATACAGTTTAAACATCTTCGGTAAACATTATGGCTTTATACAAGAGACGTCACGTTTGATGGCATGCCAAATAGCAAGGTTGTTGAGATTTGACAACCTTCACTTTGCATTTATTAAAAGACATGAATTCATATAAATACAAGTAGCTTTGGCAGTTACCAAACGACGAGATAAATCCTCAAATAAGTACCATGTAGGACTTATCTAGGACAACCTCATGGACAGCCTTTCTGCCTTTATAACCGCAGAACTGCTTCTGTTTACACGAGAATTTACCGCTCTTTTTATAGTTACGGGCAAGAGGACAAAGATGTCCTAAAATTGATAGACGGAGCATATCCTTTCGTAATATCACTCTGTTCATCCGTCAATGTACATGGTAACAGAGATAGACATTATAGTTGCACTATCTAAAAACCTCAGTAAGCAATCTGGATTTTATCTGTCATCAGATCTCTGATTTGCCTGTTAATATATTCTGCAACAACATCTGAAAGATCAGGATTATCTTTTGTAATTCATGAGCATATTACTAAAATGGTAATCATGAGATGAAAGTAGTTCACTTCATGCCCAAGATATGAAGTTGGTGAAAACGGCTTCTTAGACCTAGGCATTAATACATTGACGTAAACACTGTTTTGTTCCTAAACAACAACAACAGCAACAACAATATCATACAGCAAACACAGAGGCCTATAATTTTGTCATCCTTCTACAAATGCACGATCCAGTAATACACACTGTCTGTCCTCCCCCACTATTGAAGCAACACTAAATTACACTCAAGTTAGTAATCTTAATGAATTCAACATTCAGTTGATAGAAAGTTACTACCTCATGTGTCCACAGTCTTTTCATTGCATTCGTGTCCTCCACTGTATTTGGACGCGATAAAAGCACACCTTGCACCACACGGGCAAAGTCTCGCAGATTGAAGAGATAATGTGACTTGGCAGGAGTGGGAAGCAGATTTTGCATAGCTCCTTTGTAAATACTCATGGTTGCACTAACAATTTTTTCACCAAGGGGAAGGAACTCCTTTGAAAATCCGCTGAAAAGTAATGCAACAGTAATCATATTATGAAGCAGTTTTCAAGGTGAAACTCCTATCCACACTTTTTATTAACCTATAATAAATGTGGAGTCTATTTCATTAACGTAGATAAATGAGCATTTATTTCTTAGATCGGGGAATAGAATAGATGGAATTCATAGTGTTCCACGAATACAAGTTCGAGCTTTACAATGTTGTTTATCTCTTGATATCCTGCCGTTTGAAGGCCATTAAATCAAAGCCAACAAAATATCAATGGCAACATTCTTATAAACAAATCCCTCATCAAATAAACCCTTGAAATGTTAGAACTATTTCTACATCATCGACAATTAAACATAACTTACTACGTGGTTAAATGCCATTCCATTATCCTTCCAAAGATCTTTGCCATTGTAGACTTATCAAATTCATTAATGGTAACAGTATTGAAATGTCGCAAAAAACGCGAGGTCACAGGATTTCTACCACCACCTGGAGGTCCCATAGCTCCCATGAGCTGAACATCCACAAGATTGATTGGTGAGGTATCCTTTAGGTCATACCACGTCCAGTGGTCCATCCACTGACGTAACAACTCGATTGGTGGCTGTGCTCCGTAGGTTTCTCTTGCAGGCATATTCAAGTCATCCACAAATACAACCTTAAAGATCAGAGGCATCGATACATGGATAAGAACTGGAGTAATTAATGGTCATACCACCCATTTTGATGGTAAAGACAAAGTGTCCTATCAAGCACGCAAAATTCAAGGGTTTTAACACATCCTAGCTAAACATTTGGACACTACTTGTTTTAAATACTCAAGGAGATATTCGAAACTTTACACATTAACAAATTTGGCACATCAAAAAATAAAATTTAAAAATATGGGAATTCAAAATAGGACAGAGAACAAGCCTTAGAACTCACAGAATAGCCATGCACTCCTCAAACAACTCAAATAGTCTCTAGAGAACGTACTTTAATTGCAGAAATTACAACTTCATCTTCTAGTATTAATTTTCACAACAACACAGTATCGAATTTTCTATTCCATCAAAGCAAAATAGTCAGTATATTCAGATGTTTTCGTCAGAGCATAGAGCCGGTTTAACGACTTAACATTTTAACAACCGTTCTACAATTTATCGGTGGCTACCGTAACCTTTTGTAATGCTAAAAAGATTATTGTGCACAAGTGAAATAAAGGTATTTCACAGCCTCAAACCATTTTCATAGACTTACGCTTGATCAATCTTCCTGCAAGCAATTCATTCGCTGTTACTTCAATGGTACAACGCTTTGCAATATACATAAATTGAAATCCAACAAATAACCAATGTTTGTTTCCTTCGAAATGGTGGCACAGCATATTAAATATACAGGTACAGGTTAGTTTTAAATCTAAACTTGTCATGCATAGTCTAATAATTGTGTTGTCTCATACGAGCCAATACAAACAGTCACTTAATATTTATTGTTTCAAAATACCGTTTTCTTTCCAAGTGGAGGTCCAAAAACACCTTTTCGCCTCTTGTCGAGTTTCGACATAATGATATCTTGCGTCTGTTTGGCGGTCGTCTGAGCTGAGAAGTTGATCATTAGCGGTTTGTATTTTTCGCCGTCTAACTTTTTAAGTAGGAAATCCTGTAAAACAACCCAATACACACGATTGACAAACGTATGCTTCAAAATAATCCGGGGTACCAAGCACTTGAGAACTAAGAGGACACTGGTTTATGATTAAAGATCAAGTAAATAAGTAAAAGGTTGTTACGATAGACGAAATAATCTTTTTTAAAAAATAATTGTAATGCATAACAGCGGTTTAGCTTGAAGAAATTCCGTATTATAGCTTTATAATCTAATAAGGTAAATTTGAAGCGTTTTTAAAATAAAAGAAAAACACTTCAAAAGAATCACAAACTAGATACTCTGTACACTGTATCGTGTAACTATTGTGAATTCCTACTTCTTGTGATTAAAACCATAATTAATCTATGTGTTAATACCACTTGTCTGCTACATGCCACAACTAGTTCTATGCACACCACACCTTAGCCAACTGACTAGTGATTCAGCATGTAACATGTTATCAAGGAAACACTGTGACAGGCCATTTGAAATGAACAGTACCAATTTTAAAATCAAGGGAGAGACAATTCGTACTAAATCAATGTTAACTTACCGTAATATATACGGATTTACCAGTTCCAGTTGGGCCGACAAACAGTGCTGATTTTTGATGTGTAATGAGCTGAGACATTAGATATGTATATCGCACTGTATCAATAGTTGGGACAATGATTTCGTTAAATTGCATATCCTATGGGAAAAGGTAGCCGTCTGTATGATTAAGTGTGTATGAATTGAAAATTCATTAAATGCTTACATTTTGTATCAATCATTGTCACAAACTGAAAAGAAGAATATGTATCTTTGCAATATTTCACAAACGATGTCTGTCCTCCCTACAAACGATTTAGCAAAATATAGCTAGTACTTTAACGTATACAACCAGCAGACGTTAGAAGATCCAACCAAAGTTTGCAATGTCTTCATAAGTAATATAGCGCACACTTACATGTACGTGGTCATTTATTGATCCTCACCATGACATAACATCATATCGTAGCCTATACTGTTTTGCTTAGTACTTTCAATACCAAGAATATTGCCTTTTGTCAACAAAATGTCCTCCAGCTGAATCGTAAGTAATTTCATCGAAATAAAAACCATTCTTAGAGGGAATTTGAAAAATCCTTACCTTAGGAATAGGTGGAGCATCCTTGATCTCATCAGTCCACATTTCCCATTTTCCCATTCCCTACGGTTTATGATAGAAACGCTGACCTTAAATTTAAAGTGTAAATATCAGTTGTTTTGTAATGTTGTGTAACAAAGACCTGCACCTTTGATTTTATGACTCTTTTTTAACCGTACCATGCGACAATTTCTCTATGTTGATATAATTCTAAAATTAATACCCCAAGCATTTGCCACTCCCCAAAATCAGTACAAAATTGTGTTGGTGTGGTACAAGGAAGAATCTTGTAGTACTCCTATCACCAAAAGGAATCATCAATCTTGTGACAAGAACCTATCGCAGAAAAAAGCTGTGGATTTACCTGCTTGAGAAATCTGTAATCATATACACTTCCTTTGTGGGGAAAAGGGCATAGGAAGGGCCTTGGAGGGCCATCTACCATTTCCAGAATGTGAAATTTACTCTTCGTCTCTATGGACAATGGACCCTTCAAAAGAACGAAGAAGCATATAAGAAACGAAAATTAAAAAAGAGGTCAAAGAAAATGCAGTGTAAAACTACATCGTCACTACCATATACACTGACAATGCAAAAGTGTTAAATAAATATCACAAAGAACAACTAGTTCAAACCTATGTAATAACAATGCTTAGATCCAGCCCTCATGTTAAAACATCATGACATAATCAAACCACAATACTAAGGCAACCACAAGACTAACACATGAATGTTAATTGTTAGACTGGAATAAAAGTTGTTCATGTGATTGTTAAGTCAACTAGGCAAGCCCTCGAATAAAAGTCATAATAACTCAATAAATTAAATGCAGACTAGGGAATCTTAGTCGAATTATAGTTAACAGAAGAGTTTCATAACAAAGCCAAGTGTAAGCAAGTTCAGAATTTTCAAATCGTTTTAACAATAGTATGAGCTACTGCCCACTGTTCTTCTCTTGCTACGTGCCTCGTATTCCCTCTATGAGTGATTGTCATTATACTTTGACTACCATATCATATTGTTATAGATATTCCTTTCGACTGATTTTTCTACGGTAACAATCAATCAAAATCCAAGTAACTCAATGAGATCAGGAACAGATTCATCTTCATCATGATCGTGAGGTAATAAATACACAATTTCCATCCTACTAGTATCAAGATTTCGTTTCCCACCAGTAGCAAGGATAAACTGTATATAGAAGTCGACAGGGTGGTCTTGTGTTTAGAACAGAAATTAAAATATAGTTATGACTAACGGGGCGTCAAACCCGGGTCTCAATCTTACCCATTTCCTACCGAGCTAAACAGCTCAATAAGAAAGATCGAAAGACATTCGACAAAGATCGAATGACATATTAGTTATTTAACCCCGTTCGTCTATCCCTGTTATTGGCTGTGTGTCTATTGGTGCATATGCTGTACAAGCTGCAAGTGTTTTTTGCCTACAAGGCATCCATTTATCACGATTCGCATTAAATCCATATAGATTTCGACAGGGTGTACTTGTGTTTAGATAAAAAATGAAGAATTGATTATGACCACCGGGGCGTCGAACCAGTAGAAATGTTACACTATAGATACAACAGATACTTCGGGAACAGTTATTTCCACACCAACTTCCCAACATCGTCCATAGGTATCTTGATTAATCTACAGATAAGATCCCAGAGAATCCATCAGCTACTAAATTGATCACTGCCGTGACATTGTGTATAGCAAGTAAATATGAATGCCTGAAAGCATGCTATTTTGCTTTGCCACCTGATAGCATCTCAGCTTTTAAAAATTTTGGCTCTGATGTGTTTCATAGGTGAATCAAAATATGACAGAGATGAAGACGATAACGTATACTAGGAATACTCATCATCTAAGCATTACGTACATCAATTAATTCACGTAGGAGAAGATCAAACGCCTGTCTTCCATCTTCTGGAATGCTAGCTCCAATCGACCAAACGGTCGAAAACAAAAAGATGCACTAAAAGATAAAAAAACAACCCATATGACAGGATAATCATCATCCATCATCAACATAGAATGCGACCTTATCAACATAAGCAACATTGTTTGAAACTGTCATATTTACAATGACATTTGGTATAGTACTACTTAATACGATATTAAATATTGCTTGATGAACACATCACTAAATTGACAAGCACCCGTCTCGTGTCCTCTGACTCAGGCCTAAGTCCTGATACGATGCAGTTGAAGTGTTGAATAGTCAGCTATCCAGTAACGACATCAGGAGGAACAGGTCGTTCATTAACACTTTCCAAAGCTCCCGGACAAACTGTTCATTCTTCGTTATTACAGGACTGATTAGTGGAACAATACTGAACAAAATTATTATACTACAAGGATACAGAAAAAAATAGGAAATTAGCAATAAAATATTTTACATGACTACAGATCCTTGATTTATGTTATTTATCGAAGAGGAAGGGATAAAATGACCTCAGAACAATTAATAACAACATTAAATGCGTCTTATTTGAGTTAGCTTTCCTTATACCATTACAGAAATGGTTAAATGTTTCATCGTAGCATGCAGTGCATAAGGAGTATGGACGAGGAAAGAAGGCAATCAAAGGGCTACAAATGAAAAAAAGAGCACCGAGACGGCAAAAAGAATACCTCTAGCCATGCAGCGATTTCACGTTCATTAAGCTGCTTGTATATACTGTCGTCATAAAACTCATCCATCATTGTGTCCATGAGGTTCATCAAAGAGCGAATCATATTAGCATCTGTAGTTGGCGATAGTTCCTACGGATGTCAAAGATTTTATGAGGCGTCTGTTTTTTTGATAAAAAGAAATATGCAGCTATTTTAAACAAAACAACAACTCAAAGCACTCGGAGAGTGCAAACGTCTGCCATAGCGTCCTTCACATGAAAGAAACACCTCTTACCCAGCAGCCAACTCAACAGCTGCTCTGACACTTTATACGACACTTATCTAACCCTTAGTCACCAATAGACACAAAAAATGGCATACAATAAGCAAACACAAAAAATAGTAGGCACAGAAATAACAGACATGAAAAAAACAGGCAAAGAATTAACAGACACACAAAACAGCAAGGATAAGACACAGAGATAGTAGACACAGAAATCACAGACACAAAAATTGCAGAAACAATAATAGCACACACAAATATAGTAGTCACAAAAATATCAGACACAAATAGCAGGCACAGAAATAACAGAGACGAAAATAACACACACGGAAATAGCAGAGATAAAAATAGCAGGCAAAAAATCAACAGACAGAAAAATAGCAGGGACAAAAAAAACAGACCCAGAGATAGTAGACACAAAAATAGCAGACACAGAAACAGCATAAAAAAGAATTGCAGACACAAAAATAGCAGGCATAAAAATAGCAGGAAAAGAATTAACAGAAATAAAAATAGCAGGGACAAAAAAAACAGACACAGAGATAGTAGACACAAAATAGCAGGCAAAGAATTAACAGACACAAAAATACGAGGGATAAAAATGACAGACACAGAGATAGTAGACACAAAATTGCAGACACAACTTTAGCAGACACAAAAATAGCAACAAAAATACCAGACACAGAAATATCAGACACAGAAATAGAAGGCACAAAAATAACAGACACAGAAATAGTAGAGACAAAAATAGCAGGCAAAGAATTAACAGAAACAAAAATAGGGACAAAAAAAGCAGACACAGAGATAGTAGACACAGAAATGGAATGCACAAAAATAACAGACACAGAAATAGCAGAGACAAAAATAGCAGGCAAAGAATTAACAGAAATAAAAATAGCAGGGACAAAAAAAACCCGACACAGAGATTGTAGACATAGAAATAGCAGACACAGAAATTGCAAACACAAAAATAGCAACAAAATAGCAGACACAGAAATAGCAACAAAAATAGCCGACACAAAAATAGCAACAAAAAATAGCAGACACAGAAATAGCAGACATGGAGATAGTAGACACAGAAATAGCAGACACAGAAACAACAGAAAAAGAATTCCAGACACAAAATTAGCAGACACAAAAATAGCAGGCAAAGAATTAACAGAAATAAAAATAGCAGGGTAAAAAAAACAGACACAGAGATAGAAGACACAGAAATAGCAGACACAGAAACAACATAAAAAAGAATTCCAGACACAAAAATAGCAGACACAGAAATAGCAACAAAAATAGCCGACACAAAAATAGCAACAAAAATAGCCGACACAAAAATAGCAACAAAAAATAGCAGACACAGAAATAGCAGACACGGAGATAGTAGACACAGAAATAGCAGACACAGAAACAACAGAAAAAAGAATTCCAGACACAAAATTAGCAGACACAAAAATAGCAGGCAAAGAATTAACAGAAATAAAAGTAGCAGGGTAAAAAAAACAGACACAGAGATAGAAGACACAGAAATAGCAGACACAGAAACAACAGAAAAAAGAATTCCAGACACAAAAATAGCAGACACAAAAATAGCAGGAAAAGAATTAACAGACAAAGAAATAGCAGGGACAAAAAAAACAGACCCAGAGATAGTAGACACAAAAATAGCAGACACAGAAACAACATAAAAAAGAATTGCAGACACAAAAATAGCAGACACAAAAATAGCAGGAAAGGAATTAACAGACAAAGAAATAGCAGGGACAAAAAAAACAGACCCAGAGATAGTAGACACAAAAATAGCAGACACAGA
>JANTCA010014999.1:0-48101 GCA_024741275.1 Chironex yamaguchii | reverse complement strand
CAAGTTCGAGCCCCGTCGGCTCCCACTTAGTGCAGCTATTGTGGTAATGCCCACTCTTGATGAATATATATATATATTATACATATATAAGAATTATTTTTCGAAACGTTAAAAAATGTATATCTAGACATACTTGGATATACTGGGAGTCAGTTCCTATCTTTGCCAGGTATGATGTTTGCTGCCAGCAATAGGCCTCTGAACAATATATAGCTTATGGCTAACATATACAATCCGAGACTTGTCCTTTCTCTGGATATGACCTTTAAGATTGATTTTTACACTCGTAATTATAATTAGAGTCCTCTTTGCACTTAAAAAATCAGGAGGTAGATTCAGATCACGGTCATTAGATTTAATGTCTTTTAATCCCAAGTAGAGTACTCTAGCAACTCAAAATTTCACACTAAATTAATTACAGTTGTTTGAGACGCAAATAGACTGATACTGTATCTCGTCAACAAGAGAGGGACTGCTTAAGCGTTCTGCCCGAAGCGTAGAAGAATTACAAAGAGTCTGCAGACTCAGTTTTCTAAAGTTTAAAAGGGAGCCACATTTAATGAAGATCTTTAGTTTTTGTGGTTCTTGATGAATTATAAAATTTCCCATTTCACTCTCGAACTTATTGCATGAACTATCTGATATTTCACGTCATCTATTACTTGCCGTGCTAGTTCGTTCACAATGGTAGTTGTTGTAACTGTAAAACCAGTTTCTGATGTAACTGAGCTTGTTTAAGCTAGCTTAGGGAGCAAGAACTAGATGAACGAAAGAAGATTATAGGATGGGAAAGACAAACGAACCGTATCTTGTGAATACTGTTCTAAATGGAGCTATAGAAAGCACCATTTGTCCACTGATTATAATCTGCTATTATTCGATTCAGATTTTTCAATCCTATGGTATCTTTTTAATCCCTTCTGCAAATGTTGAGTCACTAGTAATGCTTTCTTATACACCCATTCTCGGCAGGCAGTCTTACGAAGATGGCTCATGCCTGTTATAAACGGATTATTCTTTTATTCCTCTTCTGTCAAAACGAATACCTAAATCTACGGAACAAAGAAGAAAACAGAAAGAAACGTGCAATCAATTGACCGCATGGTAATAAGAGGATTTTTGTATAAAAAGAAAGTTTGGCAGTGGCTTTGGATTATCCAGTTGACAAGAGTGTACTTAAAAAACGTCGTAGAAACTCACTGGGAGACAATTTCTGCTGTATCCCCCGTAGCTTCTTGTATACGACTAAGAAGATGAACTAATGCTCCAACATTTTGGAGTATTTTCAATAGATTCAAGCACTTATTTACTTGCTGATCGAATTCCAAACTTATTTTATCTTAACAAGGTATGAGATTTCTGTATTTCTTGCGGAGGTTCAACCGAATACCCTGGCTAATCTGAGCAGTGCGGCAGCGTTGCGTTCTATCGCCATACGTCATAATTTCTCAAGCTTTGTAACAAATAGAGCTGGCAATTTTCCCCAAACTTTCTGTTTCATGTGTGGAGGTGCTTTCATACAACAATTTGATCAATAAGACCGAGTCAAGTCTCATTTATTGGGCAATATTTTTGGCATCACAACCGTATGATTGTAGATGTTTTGATATAACAACCTATCTACCGCGTTTTTTGGAAAGCAAGTGTGTAATTGGCAGCCTGTCCGTTGAATAAGGAGTGAACCTACATTTCTGATAGAAAGTGTTTGTCACGTATTACGGTTACCACGTATATCTGTTTTACACTTCTGAGACACATATGTGTTTTAGTCCCATATCTTAAACATAAATTTTGTAAGAGAAGGGATATTCCATTTACTGAATGCCAAATACTTATTTCCTCTTAAGCACAGTCATTTCGCACTTGCTAAACAGCTAGCGCACAAAACGTTTGTGAATCAGGCGTAAGTCAATAACGACATCAGTTGCACTCCGTCGATACATTTAAATAAGTGGATTAATGTTCTCTTTTTCTCCATGGATTGGAATATGTCTAAATAAAACGGACAAAAGCGATTTTGTAATAGAAAGCAGTTGCTTTTTATGCTTTTTCTTTAAGCAAACATGATTTACATCACCCTCATGCATTAAAGTCTTATCTGTCTACATCTGTCTGTCCACCTTTTGGTTGATCTGTCGTGCAATCTGTTCATGTTTACCTTCTATTAACGACACATTTTAAACTGTAACACATCCCTCCTCTCTACTGAGCTGCATCTATGTTTACGGAAGATAGTGTTTTTGAAGCTGATACGAAGAAAGGAACAAGAATTGACAACAACAGTGTATTAGCAGTTGCAATTTCCATACACATTAGTGCATCTCATTTACATATTGCGACAATTGAATATCATAAATATCATGTTATACAATTCAAGACAGTTCAATTGATTTGTTCATTTAAATAATATCCATACTTCTTGTAGCTAGCACCCAGGCTAGCATTGTAGACAATAAAATTTAGTTACAACAGAAACTGGTATTAAAATCTACCGTCCCAGTTACATATATAACACAAACTAATTCAGTTGGGAGTACTACGCAATCATTATTTTTCTTTGACACGTCATCTCAACTACTTTATGTCACAACGAAGAAACGTTTTCAGTAAAAGAATTCTAGGTGCCTTGTAAACTAAGCTTCATAAACAGAATTTTTGCAGCAAAGCCCTTTAAACTATTTTTACTAATTCTATTACATCTTTGTGTGAAAGTATCGTGAATTATTATTATTTTCAAAAGTGAGTTTCTAGACACTCTATCTCCTCTCAGAATACACCTCTGATAAAATGATCCTTAAAAATTGAAACTATCATTGTAAGAGCTATTTGAGTGTGCCAGAAAGTCTAACAGGTATTTTATTCCAATCGATTATCATTACTAACAATTTTCAGTAACCAATACATATCATAACTTATTTCTCTCTTACTCTTACCACATTTCTTAGAAGTTTCCACTAAAATTCTGCCAACTAAAGCAAAAACAAACTCACTTTTAAGTTAGCCATTAACAATTCTATACTGTAGGTCCAGTAGCATATTTTAAGTTCCTTGAAAAGCTGAAGACGACGTTCAGCAATACGAAAAGATGATTAAAATTGATATTTAACAAATATTTAAGAGGCAGTTACTCTTAAAACTTAAACTCTATATATTCATATACTTTTGAGCACCTACTTCAGGTTACCGTACAAAAATTGGAGCCCGTTTAAAGTCCAACCGCAGCCAAGTACAAATACTAATAAAACGTAACCACTAAAGTAGTTTCGTGGCCAAGCATCTAACTGATTGCACTGTACAACCTTTGATATCCTAATGTTTGTCTTAAGTTAATGTTTGTGATATACCTACGAATCACTGTGAAAAAGTTGGTACTGGCTGAAAAGTATTGATAGAAATCCATAGCTCAAAATCTGCTCTAAAAGTGCAAGGGATAAGAATTGCATTAACAGCTCCTCTAAAAAGTCAAATGATTTAACCCTTTTGCCGTTAAATGTACTGTCGTGATCTGAACATTCTAAAAAAGCTAAATAGTCAATAGTTAAGTTAACTAATAATCATGTAAAGCAAATTAAGAAACAGATTCCTAGATTTAAATATACGGGACTGGAACGCAGTCTCTTCCGATAGCGTTCCTATCTACGATAGTTAGCAAGCAAAATGGCATAAATTTCTATTCACAATGATGGCTAAATAGACAGGAAGATTTATAGCTGTTGTCTGAGCATCTTTGCATTTTCCGATTGTTAATATTGTTCTCTTGAGCTTCTTTGCATGAGAATCGTTAATCTTAACTGTGTAAATATAGAATTATATCAATATATAATTGCTACCTCTCTCTTTTGCTATCAGGTTAATGTTCCTAATGAATATGAACAAATAGCGTTTATAACTACAGGGAAGGACACCTAATTAAAAGCTCTAACTGTATCAACACACATTTTCCACTAAAAATGTGACGTGCAACTTTACTTCGAAAGAAAATTCATGCGTTTTCCTGTTGTAGGCTATTCGTGACTTTTTTTTTAATAATAGCACATTAAACCAGTATATCAACTTTCTCAGGTTTCTTTAAATCTGAAGTTTAAATCAACATGCTTAACAGCTCATTTTTAGTAAGATTATTCTAACAAAGGGGGCGCTGAATTGTGAACTTTTCGGCTTAAGTCTCTTCATAAACCGTAAAATAACAGAGTAAATAGCAATACTTCCTGAAAAGTGACAATATATACGCCAACATTAAAAATTAAACTGGCACACTTGCTAACATTACAAGTCTTTTCCTCACTCAAAGCCGATGTATTTGAGAGTTACTACCGAAGACGATAGTAGAGTACCCTGATTCAACGACAGTTTAATCCTGATGCCTTGCTAATGCTCGGATTCGAGTCGCAGTAGAGGCCAGTGTAATGGTTTACTTTATTTTCATCAGTAGGCTATTGTATCTCTTTTTCGTACACAGTACACCCTTTCTTTTTACAAGACCAAGTCATATTTGACCAAGACTGAGCGTTATAGGCTAACTCGTCTGTTCATGACTTGCCTGTAAGGGAATGGTGTCCTAAATGTTTGAATAAAAGACACTGCTTTCCGTTTTTAATATTAGAGTTTTGAGAATCCAAAAGAAGTTATGACAGAAGATAATGTTAATATTTCTATGTATCTACCATATGCCAACTTCAACAATAATTACCCCAAACACTGGTAACTTGTAAGCTTACTAGCTCGCAAATATCCTACAATTGCTCAGGCCCTTCTACTAGAATATATTGCATTGTTACTATTGTTTTTAATTTCTTACTAAATTCTGGCTTTTAAGATCTTCATATCCTGTCCTAAATTTTTGGAGTTAGCTTGTTCTTCTTCATTTAAAAACAGTGCATTTTGAGCTAGCTTGACCGTAGTTTATGTAATTGAAAAGAGTTATAAACATTAGATACCACTCTTTCATAGGTAACTAAAAGAAACCAGTAAGGCATAAGTATTAACTTGTAACAATTTACGCCACCAAACTACAGTCGATTCTCGTTGTCATAATTCCATAAGGGCCGAAAGTTCGTTTACGGTTAAGGGTACAATTGCCTTTCCCGTATGGTCCAATGTCAACCATATGAACCACTTCAATTTCAATCTCCTCGATTTAATTTGTCACTTGGCTACCTGTTATTTACTCTTTCATAAGGATGGCTTGTCCGAGGTATTCCTTTCGATTGAAGGTGATCTAAATGAAACAGCCTTATTTCTCTCGGTCATTAAAGTATCTTTGTTGTGTTCAATCATACTTAAAGAGTTTATACCATTTAAACAAAGTGGCTGCTCATTCTCAAGGAAGCGTTCTTCCATGTTTGCCTTGTAGGACTCAAACCCTTCATGCACTTGCCCAATCTCCTTATCCTGGCTGTCTATGTCTCTCTCTTGCTTAATAGTCTGTATATGTCCATTAGGTAAATGTAAGGTCTCGTCGCTGATCGGGTGACTCTTTCTCTCGTCAAACTGCAACGATTTAGTGTCATCAACTGCAAGAAGCCTACCGTTTGATAATGAAGGCGGGGAATTTTCGTACGGAGTAGGCGTTGTGACAGTACGTGTATCCTGTACTTCTGAAGTGTTGCCAATGTGCAATTTTTCTGTCTTCATGTTATTAGAAATAACGCAGGGTGTGGAAGTCCCAAACTGCGACTCAATATTATTATTCCCTACTTCACTATTTCGACGGAAATATTGTAAAATAAAAGCTCCTGGTTTTGAAAGTCTTCGCGTAGTTGATCTCTCAAAGTTCAACGTATCCATTGGACTATGTTTGCACGTGATTATCAATTTTTTGAATGCTTCTCGTATTTCTCTATTCATCACACTATATATAACCCAGTTGCAAGACGAATTAAAGTATGCAAGACCTAGAACAACCCTTTGCCAGGACGGAGGCACTGCATCTGGAAGGTAAGCCCTGATCGATGTTGCAACAAAGAAAGGTAGCCATAACACAAAGAAAACTCCTATTACCACAATAACAGTTTTAACTGCCTTTAGTTCCTGTCTGATTGTGGCATTCCTACGCGATCTAGAGGACTTTCTTGCTTTATGACCTTTTGTGCCAGTAATAATTGAGATTCGACGTGTTTGCTTATGGACTTCTTTAAAAATGAAATAGTAAGTACCAGACATCGTAAGAAAAGGTAAAATAAAAAAGCATACTAGTAACATGAGTGCAAGAAAAGGCTTATGCCCCCAGAAAATTTCGCAGTCCAGAAGATGAGGATTGAAGCTCATTTCCACAAATCCAAAGTAGGGGAAAAGTGACAAAAGCAAGGCTGTAATCCATATGGCGGCAACTGCAATTGATACACGACGTTTTGTTATTAGTTGGGTATGTCTCAATGGCCAACGAATTACGACCAGTCTTTCAATACTTATAGCACACAAGTGCAAGATTGAAGCAGCACAGAGAAACACTCCTAATACGGAGGACATCTTGCACCAAACGCATCCGAAGACCCATCGATTTTTTATCATTGCGACTGCAATATATAATATCCTTACAAACGGGGTCAAAATATCAGTAATTGCTAGCGAGAAAATGAAAGTGTTCGTCAAGGTTTTCAAGTGTCTGAATCGTAAAATTGCAACACAGACTAACGTATTTCCAAAGGTCGACAATACGAGCTGTGAGAAAAGAAATATCATGTAGATTAATGCTTCCAGTCTAGGAAAATTGCCTTCCACTTCTCCAGCACAACCAAACATCGAAGCCTCCGTCATATTCATACTTGAGATCAATGGTTTGTACTATCGTAATGTTACTGATTCTTCTACGCTTTAAATTAACACATGACCACGATGAAATTGTTCGCTCAAGAATGTAAACAAGCCCTCTAAGTAACTGGCTAAGTATTGCAATCTTGAAAGGTTGTCTTGTCCGATTTAAATCGAAACTATGATGACACGCATGTATAATGTTAATAGCAGTTTATGAAGCTTCTATTGCAAACATATTATTGTAAAGCAGAACGCTTAACCTTTCAGGTATTATCCTACTTTCGAATTATGCAGCCATGTGTAGGCTTGTCCCATTTACGGCATTGACTACAAAACTGAACTCCTTCCTGGTAACTCTTAATAAACACTTTGTGTACAAAGCCTATATACCACCAAAGGTCAGAAAAATAATCTGATTATCTCTCCATTTCAACTCATGTTGAATCATTCTTCGAAGCCGTGAAAGAAATTCCATCATTATTGTGAGCGTTCTGTACTTGCGATAAAAGCTACGTGCTAGGTAGAGATCTGGTGGATTCAATAACAGGTAATTTATAATCCTTATCCATGTACAAGGTTTGAAATCCTTTATATCTCTGTTTAAAATGACTACTTCTCAAATTTGTTGAAAAATCTGTTGGCCTGCAGATTCTTATCGCTTCAAAGAATTCATAATCAGGAAGAGAGCTATTAATATTCCTTCGACTTAATTGAACCAAACACAACCTCCCTGCTGTGTTTTGCCCTCCAATGTAGTCCAGCTAGTCACCTTGACGTGTTTTGCGTTAGCTAAACCTCAATTTAAACCACCCAAATGCAGCCCTGAAGAAAAATAAAAAGAAACAAGCGTACATATTGAAACTTGCACTTTCGAAGATTAAGGTCTAATAATCCTACACACAACGTTGATCACCAAAATCCAATTGTCCTGTTATAGTTGAGGTAATGCAGCATTGACGGTATAGGTAATTATTTGCCTGATGTCACGGAGCGTGTTTTCCGTGTATTAAACTTTTCATAACAGAAAGTTTACAATTGAGAGTTCGCTTAACTTCAAGTGTTCGTCTCTGTGACTTCTTTTGTAATCTTATCTACTTCTTTCGACGATTCAATTCAAATTAGACACAAAGGACTCTATTAGCGCGTAACTTAAATTTGGTTTTGGCTTCTATTGTATGGATAACTGAGAAAGACAGAAATGGCAACCTAAAGTCTGTTCTGCATCAATGAAAGGCAATTAGTAAAGTCTGGCGATGTAGTCTGACTAACGATAATTTTCTGACTCTACCCTCAACAATAAAACACAAAGTACTGACGTCTGAGACCAGTTTCAACATTATTTTACAGTACGTAGATGTCGATCCGATATAGCAGTCCCTAAACAACAAAACAGGAAGGTTATACAATACAAGGGGCCCACTTTAACAACACGCCTCGTTGGGTACGGAAAGAATAGACCCAAATAGTTTCGCATAGCTCTTTCTTGTGACTGCGTTTTGTAAAGATAGAGTTTGGGCACTATTAGGAAAGATCCCTTTATTCCTGCATTACGTCATTTCTGATAACCCATGTGACGTAACTGAAACCAACAGCTTGAGTTTTGATATTCCTCAAGTACCAGACACTACGAGATACAAGGACCAGGCAAAGGTGGACCTTGACACGATAACAGTAAAAACAAAGATACGAAAAATTCCTTACTAAAACTCCAAAGATACAAAAGAGAAACAAACAACTTGCGCACATTTGTGGAAATGAAGATCACGAGTCCACAGCAAGTTGTACGACATTCTAAAGCTTTTAATTAATGATCCCTGGCACTACATTTCACTTGATAGAAACTAGTTTAATTCCACTAATATTTTAGAACATGTTATAAATAATAATGTTGGTGCTTTAAAACAATCTTATAAATAAGCAATAGACTTCTGAAGCTACCAGGATAAAAGCAAGAAACAGACTTAAAGGTTTTCTTTGAAGTTAATATAAAAGGTCTACTCGCCAGATATACTTTCATCACATTTGCTTCTTCAAGAGATGTAAAGAACTGTAAGATATATGACGAACTCTCTCGTCAGACATATATATATATATAGCCAACACTCAAAACTCAGACATCTTTGTTCTCATCAAACAAGAAAAAAAAAATTTTCGAAGACTGTCTTTCGATGGGCCATAAACAGATTTTTAGTGACCAAGCTTTTTAAAGAAAACATTTAAGGCTGAAAGTAATAAATTGCTTTTAAGTGTATTTTCTTTGCCACTGTACGCTAGATGTACACTTTGGGAAACAAAGCTTACTTGAAAGGTCATCAGATCTTTGTCTGAGCAGCAAACGTTGAGCTTTTTATAGCTAACATCTTGTAGATTAATACAATTAAAATATTATTTAGTTATTTTAAATAACAAAGTTTCTGCCGCATTAAACCTCAGTTGCATTTGTTTGGTGATTATTAAGATAAATCTAACTCTGGATTATTACAGCCTAACATATTAGGTGCAACTTCAATATCAAAGCCTCTGAAATGTTTTTGCCCTCATGCTTAGAAAATTTAATCATTCTAAATTCACCGAAACTCTTAGTGGGGTAATTTTTTGACAAATTGTCTAGTACAAATGGGCAAAAAATTGCTTCATTGATGAAAAAATCCTACATGTTTTTTATTTCTTTTAAAGAAACAATATGCACACGAAACTGTGCAGTGATCTACAATTATCGGCAGGTTTCTTTCTCGATGTGATTTTTGTCTAATAAATCAATAAATGCTTTAGATGTCTGCTGATTTATGACGTTACTACCATTTTTTGAAAATCTAAGCAAATCAAGATCGAAACGAGGACCGAAAGATAATACCTATTTTCAGTAATTGTCTAAAATACATCGTGTTCCAAATCGATATTTAATAGACCGAAATCACCTGTCAGATTTTCAAAACGAGATAGTCTCCTACAGTTTAAAAGAGAAAATTTCATTCTTTGAAATGCTTCCCACCGTCACAGGTTGGGTAAATCTAAATCATGTGATGGCAACGGCGAAGTTACTTTTAATCCATTAACATCCAGAGGACAATCCTTGTTGTGTAGCAGTTTTTCCCAATATACGTCAGTTGATTTTACATTGGAGGTCTAAATCTTCCTTTGTACTTCCGAAGCAAAGGAATACAGTGTCTTTCGCATGACATTTATTTCTCCTAATACCGTACAAGGTCTTCATGGGTGGCTTTGCAATGAATTGATAATTTTGCTTCCTAAGTTGATTATCAATTTTTAATACGTTTGTTTGCGTTAACGCGGGCCTAAGCAACGATTTTGATCTTCTTTCACAAATGATCTCGGCATGACGCCAGCTTAATATTGGAAACGATACTTTCGCTTATCTTTTGGAAAATTTTATATCTATTTATGGACAGGAGTAAATTGACTTAGTACAATAACAGTGAAGCAAATCTACATGTTTGCTTCTATTTGACTATCGGTGGCCAATCTTATTATTCTGGCTAGTTCATCTATCAGATGTTTCAAATTTTAGTTAAGTGGAGTATATTTTTGCTAATTTCAAATTTAGCTGATAAATAATGAGATTTGGCTACACTTTTTTGAAGGAACACCTAAAAGACGAGCTGTAACTTTCAAAGTTTTCCCTCCGTCTTAGCAAAGTACTGTTCCGATTCCAGCGCTCACAACATAACACTGTCTATAAGTACAGCTCTTCAAGTATATATTGCATATCGGCTGTAATATTTTCTTTTTCGAAGGCAAACTTTACCAAAAGTATATCATGATTTAAAGTTGTGATTTAGATAATTCTTTTCACGAGAGGACATAGCTGAAATGGGATACGTATAAGCAAATAACGTTATGATTAGTGTTTTAAACAGGCAAAAATAAAGGATAAGTATAGATTTCGACGTTTCGGTGTCATCATGACGCCATTAATGTTTATGCTATAGTAAGGCACTTCTAATTAAAATATTAGTGTTTTGAGACTAGATAAGAACTGATTTTTACCATCACTTTTTGTACTAAATCACTCCTGTAGCGTCACGGTGAAAGACAACTACACACAAAATTGCCAGGCGTATCAATCGACTGAAGTCGGTATCAAAGATTTGGGCTGGTTGGTCTTCCTACGCAATGAAACCGAAAACGTTAGGCAACCATTCTAAATGTATTATCATTCCACAAGTTACGAGGAACATTTGCGATAAATAGCAGGTCAGTGTCGTACTCTTAAGAGCACTTTTCTTTATAAATATAAACATGGGTGGAGACAAAATTATCAAAAGCTTTTCATGTCACAGTTATATCTCTGATATTCATGTATATTTCAAAAAGCATAAGTTATTAAGAAAGTATTAGAAAGTGTTTTTTCCGACTCATATACACTTTAGTCCATTCCAATTGATAATCCTCAATGGAAAGTACTGTCGGAAAGGATTACATAGCCTGTTGTCGTTTTATCCTATTTTCAACTTTGATTTACAAATAAACTATCCTTAAAAAGCGAAGCTCTCCTAACTAACTGCTATTTCAGAAGGGACCTAGTGATCAATTCACAACTAATATATGCGGTGACAACTATTTGGGTTTATCAAAGAAGGTTGTAAGGATGTTTATCATCTGAAATTCCTCGCTAGTTACTTGCTTTCGATGTGGGATAGACTAGGTCTAGCACAGAGACTGCGTTTAAATTTAGTTGTGGTCTAACTACAGTTGGACGACCACAGTTTTCCAGTGCTTTGCTTTCCTTCAGTGTTTGCCTAACTGTAGATTGCTTTCCTGGTAGTATATTTTCCTATCGAATATGAAACAAGTATACGTCTTATGCATACATATATAATTTAAACTTTTACCAATTTTTAAGGAAGAAACAACATACCTGGAAATTTGTGTCCTTGTAAGGCTTCTGTTAAGCGACAGAATGTACCCAATATCTTTTCTGAGGTCTGAGAGGTAGCCTCTCTATTCTTTACCATCGTTTGCTGCTTGAAGAAAATTCATAATTGAAATCTGTACCAATGAAATTGAATTATATTTCATATACTTAGATAAGTCGAAAATCCATGCTATACAGTTTTAAATGTAAGCAACAATTAGCTTTCAGCAAAAGAGTTTTCAAGAGTGGGCTTGTTATTCGTTGTTAAATGAAACAACAAAGACTTAAGTTTAATCTATGTCGGACGTTAAGACATCAATATTTTCACGTCATTTTGCTTGCTCATTACGTACAAGCACCAACGTTCTAGTGCTCCCGTCCAATATTAGGCTACTTAATTGCAGTGTCAGGAGCCATAAAAATTTCTAATCAAACAAAGACAGAGATATGGTTTAGTATTCTTCTTTCTCACGTGTAACAGGTGAGAATTATTAGTCCTCTCAATTAAGCCATAGTTATTCTTTGTAATTGTCGAACGGTTAGCGTTCAAGGTTATGATACGTGATTTGAAAAACTATAAAAATAGTTATAAAACGTGTGGGCAATGAAAAATTGCGACTATAATTTAGCATGTGATTACAGCAACGCATTACTAGCTATGCTAATAACATTCTGAGCAGAGTTTAAATTCTAAAACGTAGTCACGTTTAATCAGCAGCCTATCTTAAAGATCACATTAGGCCAAGATCCATTTACGCCAATGTTGTTTCCATGACATTTGTAACCTTATGAGAATCTAAAACTACGCTCCGTATAAATTATTAGGCAGAGCTTTGCTGACGTTCTTAAGTACGAACTGCAAGAATCCTTTGAGACAGCAAGTGCATTGAAAGACGTTTACAAAGCAGAAATCTTACAAACATTGCCAGCAAAAAATGATTAAGAAATGCAACCAACCATTACAATTTTCTACAATTTATTTTCATCTTTTCTGTACTCGTATCATAGTTGTTGTAGGTATTGACAATTGTATTAATTTTGTTAATGAACTTGTAAATTGTATGTTTCGTTGAATTTGGAAAAATATAACTTCGCAGACTTTCTTTATTTCGAATCGAAACTTTACGACAGAGGTTTCAAAGAAATTTCAATTTTCTTTGACTAAAGTGTAATGTCAGACATTATTGTTTTCTGAAATTTGGACCATGAGTAGTGTACTACTCGAGCAAATAAGCAAACTTACATATATAGCAATCATTTGCAAAGTCAAGTCCTAATCATGTTTTACATTTAAGGTCCCTACCTGTTGTAGAGTGGACTTCTTTCATAAATCGCTCGATCCTAATTTGTAGGTCTACAGAACTTTAGCCTAGCACTCATCAGCAAAATATTTATATCTTGTTAACTTTTCCTTGAACACTAACAATCAAGAAATTTATGGCAAATACAGCCAAACCTTATTTAAGTTGAATATACGCGCTTTAGAAAACACGATAGTCCCCCAAACAAGTAAAAAACGCTGCTTTTGACAAGAATTAATACCCCGTCTTTACAAAATTTACAATTCAGACTTCCTTTCGATTTTTGCTTGCAACCATGCTTCCACGCCTGATAAGAATAAATTCACGCGCACTAATTCTATCAACGGATATTTTACAGTTACGCAAGACGTCACAACGTAAATTCTACTCTCTGTCGTACTCATTAAAAGAGTTGCATCGTGCAATGTCGTTATAGAAAACGAGTT
The DNA here is from genome assembly GCA_024741275.1 of Chironex yamaguchii. Lineage (NCBI taxonomy): Eukaryota > Metazoa > Cnidaria > Cubozoa > Chirodropida > Chirodropidae > Chironex > Chironex yamaguchii. The sequence goes on along the minus strand of JANTCA010014999.1, from coordinate 34,725 downwards.
TAGATATTTGCAATACACAATGTAAGATACAGACATTTTCATCTGCCTGATACAACAGTAGAATGTACTTTCTATCACATGTTGTCTAATCTGTTTTTCTCATGCTATTGCATGAATTGGTTACAGTTAGTCACGTCATTTTCTGAAATGTCCTGGCTCGTCATATGTGACTGGTTACTGCTATGATATCAAACATTAATTATATGTGTTTTCATGGGAATACATATTCCACTGACGAATACTCATGTAATAGCGTCAAATATGTAAACATAGGTAGTACAAAGCCAGATTTTGCATCAAAATTCTGCGACAAGCTCGAAGGACCCAAATACTGCTATACTCATATCACTTTGCAGGTACACTGAGATTCAAATTTTCGAGAAGAAATACCAAAAACTATACACACCAGCATTAAAGAATAAAATCGAAAATAACAAGGTCATTGTAAAATGACTATGTGGAAATTTGTCAGGTACAAATATTGCTTACAGATCGATACATACCTTCTTTAATGTGTTTGAGTTTGACATTAGGAAGCACAAAGTTTTGTTATTACATTACAACAATAGACATCAAGTCCATTAGCCTGTCATAATGTTCTAAAGTTGTACCGTTTCATCAGCTGACAGCACCTGCTCCTTGTTTCGTTATGGCTGAAATAAGCGTAGATTGAGAATATTGTTCCAATGAAGTCACCAGTCACGATAAAACTACAAACATAGACAGAGGAAAGCATGAAACTGTAATGAGTAGGAACAAAATACAAAAGAGACGATACAAAATCAAAAATGGTACGCCTCAAGAGAGAAAATTCTGTTTAGACAAACTACAATCCAAATAACACTCTTTAAAATGGTAAATCATTTTTGTGATAGAAATGTAAATTGCAATACGAACTTTACCTTTATGTATTTTGCATTCATGAAATCTTCAAGTTGGAGACTGTCTTATTTTACTAGTCAAACTAAACAGCACTATAAATAGCCAAACTTTTGAAGATTTATCCCACTTATAATGTCTTATCCTCAATCACTAAGAAAACTTATTACTACTGACAATTGCGCATGTGATGCTAAGATGCAAGTCAAAGATGTGTGTTCAAGGAAATCCTCACATGATAAAAAAGAAAGTCAAAAGAAACACAAGAGGTAGGTTATTATCAGAACATCTTTATTTTAATCACTAGTGTGCTACAATGATAAACTTACCCTAAAAGTAAAGATTACGAGTTTCCATGAAGCTTAAAGACAGTAGGAAATTCCTGGCCTTTAGGGGTTGTTAAATTAAAATCTTCTTAGTAGTTTATGAAGCCAATATTACGAGGCTTGACCTACTTATCAGAGCATTATTCTCGTACAAGTTTGTTATGGTTAACCCCGGAAAGCTGCAATAATGGCTGAAAACTATGACCTCAGATTGATAGACGCTTTAACGCATGTACGTATCCTAGGTCATGCAATTGACTGGATGAAGAGAAATGTGCAAAGAGATTAACACTCACACAACACGTTTCCAAACTTTTTATGAAATGTAATTGTCAGAATCACATTAACCATTGCAAGATAGAAATCTTTGACTCACAAGAAATTAGTTAAACAAGGGACGGTTATCTTTACCCTTTCCAAATGGAAACTAAAATGCTAATCCCACTATCGTTAATGGCCCATTACCTGTTTGTTTCCCGTAATAAACGGAATTTATCTGAGCCAAAAGTAAGATAACCGTTTGAGAAAAAGCATAATAATTATTGTATCAGTAATAAAATCCTTTTCGCAATTTTTCTTATTTAAACCGGTTATCCTTGATCATGCCACATTAGAGCTGTACCCTATATAAAAATATTTTTACAGCAACATGGTTGCTTTAACAACTAGATTTCATCTTCTTGTCCTTTTGTTGGCAATAAATGTATTCATTAAAGTTAGTGGCTAAAGGACAACCGACACTCAAAAACCACCATCATTTTTAGTCGCCATTGTTATCCATAAGATCACCTTTCGTGCTCTCTCTATATCTCCTACCTTGTTAATCGCATTTAACATTTGAACATCTATCGATCATTTTTGTTGTTTGTACTAAAAGAGCATAATATTTATCTTTCCTTGGTGAATGTGTACCATGATTACTTCTCTGAAGATGTCAAAAATGTTTGTTGAAACACTAGAAAAATAGCTTGATAAATTCGAGTTATATATTTCTCCGAGAATGATCTTTATTACTTGTTTCGAGGTGCAGACCAATGCTCTTTGTTGAGAAGTATAAAACTTTAGCTTTCCACATTGAAGCTTAGGATATTTCTTATACAAACTGCCGGGTATGTCAATAAGTCCCTAATTCCTCGAAATTAAGTGGGATTGTACTTCATTGTGCTTTAGTACTTTGAGACGTCTCCCTGATATTTTTGCCGGAGACAAATTTTATACGTCTGTGCCGCATAATAACCTGTACTCTTTTTCATTGCTAAACAATAAGCGCTAAACATTTATCGTTTAAAGACCAATGCTAAATTTCTAAATATGTGCTCAGCGAAACTATCCAAATGCACACGATGCTAAATAAAGGGTAGCAAAACAAACAATTTACCTATCAGACTTACTTTATCTGTGTTAGGCTTAACATGTACCTTTTCATTTGAAAACTGCATCATAATTTCAGGGCTATGATACGATAAATTGGTCAACTGCTCGTATTTTGAAAGTCTAGTATGAAAACATATATATCTCGAGTCTTTACCGATGGGAATCTTCATTACAAAAATAATCTGACCCATAAAAAACATTTTTAACATAATTTGCTTTGGTGATTATCAAAAGATACTTCAATTCCTTCCCACGTACGGGTTAATACTGCTTAACATGGCAATGGGATTTGGTCCTTCTCAATGAAATTTGCATGATCAGGTCATTTGTTTACACATTTGCTCTAATTTGAAAACGAATATGTGACATTCAACCTACAATACTCTTTACGGCACGCAATTTGCGGGTATTCATCAAGTTGAAAAGGTTTTTGTCACATGTGTAGCCTTAATGAATGTTAATGGTAGCAAAACGAAGCAGCAATTAAACTTGTTTCGTGTTCTTCAACACGTCTGGCTACCACAAAAAGAGAATGTTTGAGTTCAGGACACAGCAGCTTTGATAATTGATAATCACGCATTTTCCTCAGCTTTCTGTATCCGACTTGAAAAAAACACACACTTCTTTTTCATTTATGACTTAGTGAATCAGATAAAATCTTGTTGTCATCCATTATCGGTCATTATGGAGTACTATCAAAGATGCGTGCCGAGGCTAACGATAATATCATATCAAGATTTTGCATGAAATCAGCCTTTAACGTAGTTTACTATGACATGGATTAGCACAAGTATACGTACCATCACTAAGTAACAGTAGAAGGCAATATTTTTTTGATAACGTTAAATATTTTATTTAAAAGTACATAAGTTAACCTAATTTCCTTTAACTATTGAGCAACTGCCAATTGTTAATCATTCTACATGATGTCTTTGATTTTCCATTTAAAAAATAAGGCTCAAAAAAGTCGTAAAAATACTGGTGGGGATGAATGGTGAACTTTGCTGATCCTTAAGAAGAAAAATTTTATTTAAGATTGGAGTACTGCACTGTTACATTTAGATGTGGTTTTGAAATATACTTTTGCTCATAGGTGGATACAAAGCAAGTCTAATGAGACCAGTTGATAGTTGGGGCGCCGATAAATTTAAAAACTTCGCGACGATGGTACGTAGTATACAACCTTTTCCGACCTTTTGTTCACGTCTAACAAGAGTTTCAAGCAATTATATCAATGCAATGATAACATAGTTTGTGCATGAACGGCGGTTTCTAACTAAGGTGTAAAAAATTTCCGAAGTAGGGACGTCAAACCTGTTTCAACAGTCCCCCAATTCTCAGCCACGGCTTTTTCTCTAGAATAAATTTTGTCTTAAAGGCGTATCTTTGCCGTAATTAACGATTAAACCACTGTAGGAATAAAATAGGTAGAAATTGATCAATTTTATCTGGTTACGTTTTTTACTCTTGTTTTTCGCTGCAAAAAGAGCACGATAACCTAACATCTTGACTAATGGTAGCAAAGCTCTAGCTTCATCATTAAATCATTGATTGTATTAATTATAGAAAAGGTTAATATTAGGAAATCGTCTCAAACGGATTATCTCTCCAGGTATATACTTTCGGTTGTTAAGTACATTCAAACTGTTTCGACAAAAACCAACTTTTCTCTATCAATGTGATGATGACTAATTATTTAATCCAGGCTGTGTACATTACTGCAAAGTAAATGACTCTATATGAACCGGACCCATGTTGTTGCCTTTTGAGTTTTATCAAGCTCATATATATTTTATCCCGTTGGCTAGCTCCAAATCTTAGACTAGAAGAAGTAAAAGATAACCAAAGCTGAAAACGACTTAAGGAGGGATAATTGGCAACTATCGGGGAACTAAACAAGGATGATAATTGCTAATTCGACAGCTCCAAGCAAAAGATGTGGTAATTTCAGAAATGTTTTTACATAATACAAATCAAAAACTACCTATTGCTTCTCTTGTGAAAATAAACGACCAATAATAATATTATAATAATTATTATTATAATATAATAATTTTCAGAATACTACTAATTTTGCTATATTGTAGGTATAAATTTTGATGGTAAAATTCCTCCCAAACCTGTTAATGTTGTGCTAGATTATGGTCTACGTTAGACTTAGACGAACGCATACATAGACTCGGGAAGGATAACACGTCTAAAGTGTGGATCCAGAAGACAAAAGATTCGGATGTGTGACTTGAACTAATGGTCGCATTTAGTTATCTCAGCTCCCACCTTACATTATCATTTCTAAACCTCGAAATCAAGAGAGGGGTAACATAGGAAGTCTGCAACAAAGTGGATGTTAAAAATAATACGACATTCTTCAGCTTAAAAGACATGTTTCGACTGAATTTCAGTCATCTTCAGTTACAAGTAAGACTGCAATTTATATTCTACGTTATAGCTGTAAAACAATATAGGTTAACAATTGTATAAAAGATCCTATTTGAATTAAAAATTGTTATTATAAAAATGTCGCATTAAATTGTTGAGTACAATAAAACCATACAAAAAAGTAAGCCTAAATACAATAGAAACTATTGACATGTAGAGAAAAAAAGATCCTGTTTAAATTGTTGTTAAAAATATGTCGCATGAAATTGTTGAGTACAATAAAACCTTACAAAAAAGTAAGCCTAAATGCAATAAAAATCATTGACATATATAGAGAAAACTTTTATGACATTAAGAAAGTCTTAATACAATAAAAGCAAGCCTACTTATAATAAAAGGGTAAAAAAATTAAGACATAGTTTCATTTCCAAGGCTAGAAAGAAAGGGTTTAATTAACATGATAAAGCTATTTATTAAGAGAAAGCTTTTCCCACTGTATATGAATAGCCTCCTTTATTTTGAGTTGGTACGACGATGTACTAGAGTCTAAAATGGTAACGTTTTCCTCAGGGCAGGCATTCTTACAGTGTTGTGAGCCTTGTAAATGTTTAGAAATGTGCGAGTTTTTGTCCCTTGTCAAATGTCCAGGGACCCGTATTGAAAAATGCCGGCAAGTTTCACCGGCATAGCAGGAATTACAGCTGGCACATGTAAATTTGCACACAGCACAAAAACATAGACTTTTGGGGACAGAATCCTTCACACAAAATAAATTTGCAACTTTAAAAGGAGTAAACATCAATTTAATGGTACACTACTTGCAGTTTGTCTTAATAAGGTTATTGATTCTTCTCTTTGCAAATAAAGAGAAGGCATCTACGTAAGGTAGCTTGAAATAAAAGGTATTACTATCCCTGGGCGGTCCTGTTTGACCAGTAATTGTACAGTTGGGGCCTGCAGGATCACTATTACAAACCTTGTTGAGATATTGTTATGTAACTGTCAATGAAACTGCCTGGAAAAACATTTTGTGTAAAATGAAAGTTATTTTTTAATGTCATCATGGAGACCTAACCAAGTTTTATTAATCTTGTAAGCCCTATCTACGGAGCTAGTCTTCTCTCGTAGAAAAGAGGGATAAAAACTAAAATAGTTAGTGAGCAAGCCAGTGTAGGTCTTTTTACGGTAAACAGTAGTGTATGGGATCTGTGGTTTAGTGTCATCAATCAATAAGTAAGTCTAAGAAAGGTAATTTCTTATTTACTTCTTTTTCCATAGTGAACTTGTTTTTATGTCTAGTGTTAAGGTAGTCTAAAATAGGAAGAGCATCGTTTTCTGTCTTAAACAAACAGAAAATGTCGTCTAAGTAACGTCTATAAAATAAAAATCTTTTCATGGTAACCCATGAACAAATTGGCAAGAGCAGGGGCAAGTGGTGAACCCATAGCTACACCATCAATCTGATCATAAAATGTCCCTTTGAATAAAAAATGGGATTGTTCTGTTGCAAAAACAAACGACTGTCTGAGTTCAGACCGTGGATTGTGGATAGCATTTGGAAGTCAGACCTGAGACTTAAAACCTGTATTGTCTAGAGTCTCTGTTGAAAGCATTCTATTCTATTGTTCTAAAACGTAGACCATTGTGGCCAAGATAAAAAGTAGAAAAGATGGTTGCAGTCATCTCCTCCATAAGGCCCTTAAAGAAAATTAGACACACATGCCCAATAAAAACGTTTATAGATTATCACTTAAAACTCCTTTGTCATTACCAATTCGTAAACGTTTTGCACTATTATAATATGATCTTGACATTACTTTGTAATTGAAAGTTGGGCAGCAAATAAATTCTTATTTTTGTTTCCCTCCGAGGAATGCATTACGATGAATTCAAAGCCTTCACCACTACGCTTTATGAAGACGTTCATCTTAAGTCGCACAACAAAAAAAACCCAACTTTCATGGCAGGCAAATGCCTTGGAAACTGAGACCACAAGAATCCCTGGAGAAAATTTCGTCTAGGGGTATTTGATGATGATACTGATAATAATTGTGATGATCATCATTATCGTCATATCATCGTCTTCATTCTCATATTTTTGAGAGATTTTATTTTAAAATTTGCTTTATCTTAAGAATTAAAACTATTTCTTAAGATAAATCTGCTATTTGTGTGAAATTTTGCAAATAAAAGACTTTATAAGTGGCTAAATGCAAGATTGCCTCCCTATAGCGCTGCTAACGGGAAATAATGGCTAGACAAGTAGGAAGGCTAGTTAAACTTTGCTTGTTGCAATATCGTGTACTCTTACCATATAGTTTACTAGTTACTCTAATTGTTTATTTCGCGACCTGCTTGTAAAAACCATTTAAGGTTCTGTAAGTTTGTATTAATTGGATGTTCAATACTTAGTCGGTAGACAGTTTCTGACTATCCACCGGCAACTGTGTTCTAAAAACTGGCACTTATAACTTATATCTCTAATGGATGGAGTACTGGGGACGAGAAGGCAAGGCCTGAGGAAAATAATTGCATCAATTATGTTTTATTGAGTTAAAGGCAGATATTGCAGTACCATGTAACAAAGCAGATTGAGGCAAAATATGACAAGGAAATCTAGTATTCTAAAGAGAAATTCATTTTTATGATACCGGTTCTTCTGGCTGCATTGCTCAGTAATCTTGGCAACATAAGAGTTGAAATCAATTTTAGCATTTGATATCTGTTCCCTAGTGTGTCACAAGTTCTATTTCGGAACGCCTTTTAATGACTCAGTTGGACTTCTATTAAGTCATAGAAAAGTGTGCCATATTTCATTTTTGATTGTGATGTCGTGCTGAACTTGATGAAGACTTTACTTGTTTTCCTCAATTTTGTTTCGTTTTGAGGTCAACGTGGTTTTTCCTGCAGAACTACCGCATAAGGCTCTGTTTGTCACAAGACAAATGCTATGACATTTGGAAGAGATTTGCGTCTTTAAGTGGCAATAACACCTTTAATCTAGCTAAAAAATTTTAACTATATGACATAATTCCTTGCTATGAGAATGGATCACCAACTGAGTAAAGATATTCGGCTAAATATAAATCTCATGAAAATGTGCTAATATACTATTTGAAGTATCTTATGTCCTACAAACTCACAAAACCAAGACATCAGTGTTCAATTAAGCTTGTTAGAGCTAATAATGTTGCATCGAGTGATAAGGCAGCTTCGTATTCTCAAGATGTCATGCTAAAACAAATTGCGATTTTAGCGAAAACAAATTTAGTTGTTTTGCTACAGATATTCAAAACGTTAAGCAGATGCGTATTTGGTTGAGCAATGTCTTACATTGTTGTTTCTCAGAAAACTTTTCATGTCATGAACTATCTCCTTGTTATCTAGCAATCTTGAATACAAGCTATTCGTATTTTGTGTCGTATATTAATGCTTTTCCCACCCATAATCTAAATTTCGAAGTTTTTGCCATGTCCCCGCTGTGACTTAACAGTTGGATACATTTCTCAAAGCGATAATAATGACTATCAGGCAACGACATCTAAAATTTCAATATATAAATTTATTTTTAGCGGACATTCATGTGTAGTTTTTCTATAGCAGATAATTTCATATTAATTTGCTAATTAATTGTTCTAACTTTCAATAGAAATGTCATTTTCTAAGTTCGTTTTGGATTGTGATATCCGCCTTCTTCACTGAGTTGATTTTCTGTTCTAAAACCCGACCTAGGGGAGATCAGTATGGCATATGCTCAAAGCAAATGATTTTGCGCTCATCGGTACTTCACTAATGTGTTATAACATTTTCAAATACATGCAACCTTACTTGTGGTCCTATCAGAGTTACCTGTCATGTGATTAAGATTAAAATTTAATATGTCGGCTCTCGATTTAGCTGAAAATTTCTTTGTCACTACTTCTTTGTTGACAAAAGGGGCAGTTGCAGGTAATCTGTTTGGATTCCTTAAACTTCCTTAAACAATAACGTACGTTCTACTCTTTTTAATGAGCATGCGTCCATAAGACGTTGTATTAAGATTTCTACAGGTCACTATGTCCTTTTCAATAGAATTTGAGGAGAACATAATTTCTGACTGCTCTGGTCCCGGTTTATCTACGTGAAATACTGTGAACCGAAGACTTTTGATGATATTTTTCATCATACAGTTTTTAGGCATACTGCTTTGAAAAAGAGTGAATTCCTAATTTGACAGGAATTATATGAGTCACAAGTAAGTGCTCTTAAAGTTCTTGAGTAACATTACGGGTTATGGCTTGGGGATAACTATGGCCCAATTGTAGCGTTTGCAAACTTGCGTGTGCTTCTGGACACTTAGCTCAAACTTTAACAGTACAATCTTTACAATACACAACAACATCGTTGTTAATGAGAAAATGCGACAAAGAAAATGATTCTAACACGTAAAATGACTGACTTTGGACCGTCTCGCTACTCGTCTAAACATCGATTGACTAAAAAACACTTTACTAGTCTGTTTGTGGTACAAAATTCGAAAATAGTGTTGATAATTTGGGATGTTACTCTTCAGAGAATGAATCGTCTGAAAGGAAAGTATGCAGATTTGGCAACCTTTTTCAGAGAAACATGGATATAAATTAGCCAAAAAACACTTCAATAGGATGTATTATTACGACGTAGACACACGTCATCTAGAAAATATCACAATCCCTATGGCATATGTCTGCATGGGTCAGCAGTCAGCTATATACACTTAAACACAACACGACTTAGACTCGAGGAGAGTTTGCAAATTTTCATTAGATAATTAGTCCAGGCTTTATGAGTTATACCTTTGGATAAAAACATACCGAGCAGGAAGAGAAAGGCAAAAAATGAGCAAATGAAACACATTTAATGCGAAATCATGGGTAATCCAATTTAATCATACTTCTGATCACTTGACGTCACATTCGCTGTTTGGAATATTGCAGGAAGTGTAATTTACTCTATCAGGCTTCACCTCTACTTGTCAAAATGGATGCTATATATATTTAGTTTACTAGAGACGATGCACCAGGCGCGTTGTGACAAAAAGAAAGGGGAAAAGGTTTCAAAAAAGGGGCCATACTAGTCTAAACTCCTTTTCTGATTATTCGATTTACAAACTTTTTGTTCCACAATAACTATCAATGCAACTAATGACTTTTAAAAAACACGTAAATTAATGAAAGGAGTAAGCATTCAATAGCATGAAGCAACTTCTTTGTAAATCTAAGCTCAAGGTGGTGACAAAACTGAGGCTAATCAAAAGCTATGTCCTGTCAACGCTTTTATATGCGTCAGAAACCTGGACTATTAGCAAGGAGTCGAGTAAACGAGTGGATGCCTATGAAATGTGGATGTTCCTACGCCTTTTGAGAATAAGCTACACTGACCACATTACCAATGAGGAAATACTGAGGAGAATTGGTGTGCAGCAAAGGCTGATGTCAGCGATCACGGTGAATCTGAAGTGCAGATACTTTGGGCACGCAATCCGTGCAAAGGAACTACTCAAGAGATTGCTACAGGGCAAGGTGGAGGGTGAAAGAGCGAGAGGACGACCGAGGTTGACATGGCTGGGGAACATCAAGGACTGGATGAAAATGGACTTAGCAGAGTACACAGGAAAGGCAGAGAATAAAAAGAAGTGGCGACATCTGACTGCAAATGCCCAGACTGGGTCACGCTACATTAGATAGATAGTAAGTTAAAAAGCTTCGTAAATAGCAGAACTGATTCATGTTTGCAAGTGCAGCAAAAGGCCATGACAACTCTTTCTTCTTCGCATGAAAGTTCGTTCATTGATGTAGAAAAGATTGTCGCAGAGCCATTTTATGCATTGCAATTGAACTGAGTTGAGTAAAAAATTTTAACTTGCCGGTCTATGTTTTAAATATCTTCTATGCCTTCAAGAATGGTATTTAAAGCTGGAAGCCTCGACAAAGCTCTTGTTTCGCAAAAATCTGAGTTGGGAAAATCTCCAAAGCTGGCTTAGGTGGTTAAGGGGAATATTTGCTTACCAATTCTACTGCTCTCGTTTTGTGACGTGTATTGTGCATGGATTGTTCTTTGGGGAATCTCTCTCAGGTACAAACAAATATCGTAATTTCAAACACTGATTATTTATAGCTATGTATCAGGAAGATAAACTAAACGTAAGAAATTAATTGGAATTGTAGGTATCCTGATTTTGTGAATCACGTGTAAACCATTAGCAATCTAGCTACTTGTTAAGATATAAGTGGCAAATGCTGCAGTTTTGTAAATGTTTAAGCAAGTTATAATATTGTTTGTCAGGTAATAAGTAATTTCTTCATCTCCTTTGATGTTGTAGCTTGATTGTACAACAACCTTATCACTGGTAACTTTGCTTAAGATTTAACTTTGGAAGCTCATGAGCATGAATCATTTAAGAGTTAGATAACATAGGGATGAACTCAATCTGGTCTTGATGAGATTCAACTTTGAGCACCTGTTTTACAGCAAGCGCCAACAAAAATCGATAGACGGTATAAAGCTGGAAATACATTACAAGGTTCTAATTTGACTCATATAGAACTTTGTATGCACAAGAGAAGCAATGCTTTAATGTAATGACATTGGTCGTTGCTCTTTCTTCAAAGTCCTCTAATACCATGATGTCAACTTCTTCTGGCAATGACATAGCAATTCTTGGAAACGATCAAGCAAAACTCTCAAGCTGTATAGACAAATCATCTCTGTTAATCCGGTTTACAAGAAGATTGCATATTTTGGACATTGTATCTGCTGGAATGCCTGATTCTCTGAGCTCCTTGAACTGTTTGGGATCAAGGCAAGAGAAATCTTTGTATAGCATGTCATAGTCTAAAAATATTTTTTCCATATTTGTGACAAGGTAATCCATTATCAGCTTGAAAGTGTTGACTTATTAAAGAAATGCAGCTAAACTACAGCTGCTTTATCCTAGCATTTCCTAACATCACTTTTTTCCTTTTTACTTTTCGTTTCTGGCAAAGCAGTGCCAAGTTCTAAATCCTACTTTTCCAAAGCTTAATTCACTACTTTACAAACGCCTTTCGCTTTGAAATGTTCTTGATATTTCTGCTTGTCGTTTCTACCATCCTACATGTTCAAAGCATGTCTTAAGCTTTTCTCTGCAAATACGAAGACAAAGGCGTTGTTAACGTGTTATGCTGTAGATTGGTAAGAAGATAACAGCTAAAAGAATAGTTTCGAGTGTTTGAAAATGATCCATCAAAACCAACGCATCACTGAAAGTTAACTCTTGAAGGTATCCTTGCTTTATTCAGAGTTCTTTCCCAAACATCCATTCTCTTCTGAGCCTGCCTACAAATGTCGATAAGTTTTGCAAAATCTTAGAGAGAATTGTTACAAGTGTTCTTGTAGATGCAGCATGATTGAGAACCAGATTTAAGGAGAGCCTGTAGCATAAACATTGCACATGTAGACTAGCAACGTTTGAAATCCTTGTTGTAACTCAGTTGCACATATCACTCTTTTTTGGTGCCTCAACAAAAGGCTCTTCTACACGGTTCTTTATGTCAGGTCGTGTTTCTGAAGGATATTCTTGAAAAGTATAAACAGTGACTCTTCAGTAGTGGATGTAGCTTTCACTGGAGAAAGTAGCTTTTCATGGACTCTATCATTACAAACATGACGAAAAACAATGGAACACTGATCTTGAGTTGTGATGTCTTTTGTAGTGTCAACTGAAAACATTTCAGCTTTCTTTGCTTTATCAGCAGTTACCTCTCGGATATAATCCTTAACGACATTAATTATCTTGTTCGCTATGTCATGACTTAAGAATGTTACTAAGGAACTTCGACCACAGTTTCCATCCTGTTTACCATCTTCTGCAAGCTTTGCTAGAGCTTTCGTCCTTGTCTGGGCGACCTTGTCTATGTGTTCGTTAAGCTCTCATCGTTAACCTTCTCATCTGACTCGGCAACGAGTTTTAATGCTCAAGATGTTCATGGGCCCCTTCATGACGTTTACCTTCACTTGCTTGGGAAAATGTTGTAAACATGAGAATAAATTAGAAATATGTGTATGCAGACTTGAAACCACACACATGCAAGGAGAAGCAAATTTCAGTGTAAAGGATTTACTGAAGAGTAAAGTCCTTGGTGATCAAAACGTCACCAGAAAAAAAGTGTAAATCTACGTCAAGCGTTGCGTGCTAGTAAAGCACACTTAAAGATTCTGCAGTGAGAACCTAAAAACTCATGACTGACCAAATAGGAGCTACTTCAACTTGTCCCTAACGTCTTGACTTTCATATTGTCTATCCCTCCATCAATGCTTACATATGTGCAGTATTATTATAACAAGATTGGATAGATTTGTTACTTCTTTCACTAGACAAATTGGGAAGTAAACCTCGTTTTGGAGAGCTTTCTGCATGCGTATTAAAGTTTGATTTATCTGAAAGAATTAAAAACTTCTGTAGCTGGAAGTTAAACGTCCTCTAGAAAGCATTTCTTACACAAGAGCTGTCACTTAGAAGTCAAAGAACTAAGGTTTTGAAAACTGTCATATAATAAATTATTTTTTGTGTAAACTCATTTTTATCATATAAAATCTCGGTATATGTCTTATATTGACAAAAATGCAAGTTTATCGTATGAAAATAAGATACAATCGTATAGATTGGCAAGTCTGCAAGACGAACTAGAAACGTTGTGTGAAAGCAATGTTTATCGATCATGTAGTTCTGTTAGACCTGTATATAACAAACGAAAGATCAAAGGATACATGACCTTTTTCCTCAAAATGTCTCAGTTATAAAACAGGATGAGAAGTCGGCAGTTCATAGATCATACTACGAGTCCGTTGTGACATTTACCCTAGTGACATACCTATAGCATCTCATTTCGGCTAGGGCAAATCCAGTATCATAACTGCTCTTAGCTTCACTGATAACAGTCACAACAGTAGTGACCACAATTATAGACTCACCAACAGCAAAGATATCTGTGCACTATAGCACTTGAGCTTCTTGGATGTCACTCAAGCTGCTCTCCCAATACGTAGCTAATTTCATTCCTCTATCGGCACAAAATCTAAAGTCCAAAAGAACTTTTTCTCAAGTCTGACAATAAAAAAGGAAAGGCGATATCCTAGAACCAAATGACTCAGATGACTTACTATAATTTTACCTCGACTTTAAGAAAAGTATTTAGACCTTATTCGGTCTCTCAGTTATTCCGACTGCTAGCCAAATTTTCTGTCCTGATTTACTTTATACAAGTGGTATCAAATAAGTGACAAAATGCACTAAAACAAAGAACACAGCTGCACAATCGGTAGCTTGATCTCTTATTTCTATAGGATCACACGTCTTGGTCTAAACAGTATTCAAACAAAATTATATAAATCAATCAAAACATAATTAACAGCTACAGTGTACGTGTTAGAGCTGGATCCTGTCGTAGCTCGCTAATCAATTCTGGAGAATCTAAGGGTAAACTTTCAGGTTTCAGAACATACAAAATTGAAATGGGCCCTTAATGTTGTCGCAATGGTAATGAGAGATAAGGTTATATATAAATACATTTCGCAGAAATCATCTGGGTCCATCATAGTCAATACAATAAAAGCCAAGCATATCAAAGAAGATTAAGAGGTGTATGATTGAAGAGTTTCATTGATGATATGCAACGAAAATCGACAAAATATAAAAGCAGAATAAAGCATAAGCAATTAACTAGCATCGAAGAATTATCCTTTTATCAACCGTGATCCCAACAAGATTTAATATGTATTCAAAGCGACCAATTTATGAACTGGTCAAAAGCTGGAAAACATAGGGAAGCTTTGTGATTCATAATCTTGCATTACACCTGCAAAGGATTGTGAATGCATTAATTGATCCTACTAGATTTTAATTTGTAAAGTTATAACCTTTGCTTATTCTGTCATACAGTTTTTATTACTGCAAAGCTTACACTAATCAGAAATGATCAAATTTTATAAAACTGAATGCTACATTACTCAGGTAGTCTTTCATACAGTTTCGTACTAACTTTCTCTTTTGTTGCTATAAAGACAGATTACAAAATCAGCTATCATCAAATCTGGTAACTAGTGTCATAGAGATCGTCACTTACAGGTATCCTTGCTCTATCCTATTCGGTTATCCAGACATATTCTGAAGCATATTTAATCCGATAGTATTATTACCATGCTAAAAACAAGTTAAAATGCCATAACCAGGAGGCAGGTAGGATGGAATGAGTAAAATAGCACTGGTTGTATCTAGATCTTACGCAGCCATAATTCAACTTGACATTTTAAATAAAGTAATATACTCACTATCTCAACGACTCTTGTAATCTATACCCATTTCTTCTTTATGTGTAATCCTGTAATCAGTAGGTTCTAGGCCGTTTCTTACCCTGAAAGACGTTCGAAATCTCGAGCCGATCCAAAATGAAAAAGGAGGCTAGCAAACGTTGATATATTGTAGCTGTACATAAGCAAGTTTCACCTTCTGATTCAGTCTACATTTATTTGTGTTAAACTATTAGTTGCTGACGTATATCTTACATGAATTATGCATAAGATTAAAGACTACTATTCTAAAACGTGAGGCCTTTCAGAGGGTCTCTTGGTTAGTATTTAAACTAACGTACATTGATCGTGCGACATTTAAGTGTAATGACAGACCTCTGTTTGTAAATCTTCTATTTTTCATACCCTGGTTACCTGGTTACAAACAGTTTACCTTAACTGAAGTATATTTATCTGTGTGGAAGGAGATGGCTAAAACATTTGATTGCCTAAATAAGATAACATCTTGTAAACAAATACTTGTTTCTGGTAATTTCGTGTCATTGTTGTTATAACCAACTCTTTTGCGCAATTTTCATAAGGCAATGGAGAGCTCTTCACTATGCTTACAGAGCCTTTCAATTAAGAAGACAATTGGTCTGTGCCTTTTTGTTGATATAAAAACTTAGAAATTGTCTTGGCTAACAATCCTTAATTACTTATTCTGCTTTTGATAAAAATGTCTTTGGCCCCTTCAATTTGCAATTACAGGATATTTCAAGTCCATTTTCCTTCCTGTTTACTAGGGCCCAGTCACAGTTGAGGTAATTGTTCCTGCAGAATTTTAAATCATAATTGCTCTACTCTGAAAGTGCCCTTGTTACATGCCCAACAACAGCTTCATTTTTAAAACTGGGAAACCATGTTAATCATAAGCATTAAAGTTTGACCTATTCTGATATCTAGCAAAATCATTTGACATTGATTCTGATATTGACTTGGACATTGATTAACTCTTGACTGATGTTCCGTTTCTGGTGTTTTTATGTGATCATTGCTAGCAAATATCATTTTCTAAGCTATTTCAGTGTGTTTTATGGGATATGTTTGATAACCCTATGGGCTATTTAAACTTTATTGATGACAAATGTCGAAAATTCAGTTGTATACTATTAGGTTTTTTTGCGGATAATCAAGGGAAAATTTTTCTAATTCGTTTACGCCTTAAGTATTTTTGAGAAATGATACAGGAAAAGCCTCTGTGTTGTGAGGCTTTGAATTTATCTCAAAGCAGAGCAATAAGCTTCATATCGTCAATCGAATACAACATATATAACAGGTAAGCCTTAAAAGTGTAACTTTAACGTCATCCATCTCATGCGTGATACCATTTTCAACTTTCAAGGTGAGATTTGTGCATTGTTAAATCGTTGTAGCCATTTTGAATTTCAGGTAAGCTGGTCGGGATTTACAAAATTTTTTGTTTCATAGGATGTGGCTTTTGTGAAAGGGCCATCGCTTTCCGAAAGTCAAGTTCAGAAGAAGAAGTTAAGTTGTACATGCTCTCATTATTATCAAGAATGCATATACTGAAGCCATTTTGTTTTGTTCTTTTTGGACATAATTTTCCATTTATTGCTATGATACCATACTATTGTCGGACAGTTTTTACTACGGAACGTCTAATCCAAATGTGATGCGTTTGTCTAAAGCCGCGTCGATTTCTCTAAGAATATTTTGGCGAAGTTTACACTAGAACATATCCAACCTGATCCATACCAAAATGAGCACAGATAGGGTTTCTGTTTACACCGGAACAGATGGATCCGCACCGACATGGATCCGCTATCCGTATTAGTTTGTGATCGCTTTCGAAAGTAAACCGGTTTAGATCCTTTCCAATTGAAATTCAGTGTAAACGGCTGGTACGGATCCATACGGTTACTGATCTGTAGACAATCAATTTATTCGTCTCGAAGCTGACTTCCGACAAAATAACCCAGCGTTACCAAGATGACAAAGGAAGCAGTTAAATGGAGCTTTTCCATAGCAATTCCCAGTGCAAACGATAACGAAAATCGTTACGGATCCAAAATCCGTTCTCTTTTACATCCGTACCAGTGTAAATGGGGCATTAGAAGGACACTTTTTGTAGAGTACATCGGATAAAAAACCTGTGTATGTTCATGGGGATGAGAAACGAAAACTAACTTAATATCTATACAGGTTTCTTCTTACCTATAGGCTTGAAATCTTAATATCTTGAATATAAATTATGTATCCTTACTATTATTGAAAATAATAGGGATTGTTTTCAACTTTGAGAAAAGGAATGTGCACCAAAATCAACTTTATTATGGAGTCAGCAGTAGTTCCAGAAAAATAAAAAAATCGAAATCAGTTGATGAAGAACCAAGTGTGCATGTCTTGCTGGTGTGCTACAGAAGAGCTTTTTGACGCTAACAATTTTTTCCAGTAGCCTATTTGACAGAACATTTACACTAATTATCACAATTGGTCGTAACCGAGTAGTTAATGTTATTACTTTTGTCAAAAAGAAATAAACTATCCCCCTAAGCAGAAATAGAAACATCTGTGTGAAGAGGATAAACTGGACTTCGAGCGGATTCTAACAGTGATTATCTTTTCCGTTCCTGTTTAAGTAAGGAAGTATACAAGACGTCATTGTTTGCTATCTGGAATTAATAACTTGGTTTTCTAGGTTCTTAACATATTTACGATATGCATAATTACAACGTGGCTTCCGAATTTGTATAACACCGAATTTTTACGCATACAAAGGCCCTTTTTCAGGTCTTGGTTAAACTATAGAAATTGAGGACTGACTGAAATCTTTTTCATTATTTTCGGGGCAATGGATGTATTCCCACTCTGACAGACGGGTCATATAGATTTATGCTAGGTATTCCATCTTCCTATCTGTGTGGTAGCTACATATGTGGCACGATACAGTTAAAGAAGTCCAGCCAAGTGATTTGTGTAGCCTGAAAAAGACACTTTCTTATGTGGGTTTTGATCAATGTGTTTTATTTGAAAGAGATCTTTCCTTGACCAAATGAGCACCTGACCATCACGTTGTAATCAGTTTAAACTAGTCCTGTCCACCTAGAGTAATCCATACTCGGTTACATGTGTTGGTATTCAGTTACATTATTTACTAATCGAATATTGGCTGTAACCGGTTGTTTGCATTATTCTAATAGTAAACAACTATTCGCATAGCAACAACTATTCAAGTAATATTTACTGAACGAATGGCGACGATTTATCAAATAGCAATGACTGATCAATGCTAATAGCAGATCAAATAGCTATAACAATGACAGCAGTAAAAGAAAGGTTTAAGTGCATGAGACGAGAATTCTAGTGGGGTGGGAAGGAGGAGAAGTTGCTACTTGAAAACAATAAGTCGAGAGAAAATATAAGTTATTAAATTAACCGCGGGACTTAATAGTTTCTTTTGCGTATTGGAAAAACTTGTAGTTTTACGTCTGTTCAACAGTAATCAAAAGATAAAATCATCGTTTACATTATATATGCCACACACTACCACACGCACTCCCAAATTCACCAAGTAGCCAAACCAAATAAAATTTCATCCCAACAATCGAATAGTAAAATTCTTGGAGATGGACAGCCCTAGTTAAAACAAATTATTGTGTTTTTATGCCCCAAAGGATTATCCTGAACTAGACAAAAACGTATCAAGAAGTCAACCTTCTCTTGCTTTATTTCTGGTAGCAAGTGTTTTAGAAGATGTGCAAAATAGTCAAAGATTGTCTGCTCACTGGACAGCTTAGCAGCAACTTGACGAAATGCAAAGTAATACAGATTCACATAGAAGCAGTAGTAGCATTGACGAAGATACAAAGAAGGGTCAATGACCTCTTACCTTTAGTAGCAGTGGAACAGGATGCAAAAAATCAGGTACAACCATTGGCAGATGCAAAAGTTAGCAGAGATGCAAAAATGCTCTTCGAATTACAACATTATCTGTTAGGAAGCAGTAAAAGTGCACAACTTTGTAATAAAACTAGTAATAAGCAATGCATGTGCTAGTTTCTATCACGTATCAAGCTTACAATGTATGGTGAACATATAATGATGCACATGACATTTTTTACGTTATCAATAACTCAACTCTAAGCAGATCTTTCATAAATGCACATTCTACAAATAAATGCTTGTAACATTTTATATAAGAATGTTCCTTATCTGCGACGGTAAAAAATTTAAAAAAAACTTACCGAAACAATGCCATGATAATCCCTAGTGGTCTCTGATATGAAAAAAAACATTTTTAAGAACTATTGCTTGATAAAGAATTTTTTGCAATTGTTTCGCGAATATGAATGTTTGAAAATTACAAACAATTGTTTTCTGAGGATGTTCATTCATGACTTTTGGGACACAAAATGAAGGTTTCAGGTCCAAACCATAGATACAGGAGGACTAGATCGAGTATTTTTTAAATATCGGCAAAGAAGTCGAGTGTTAATCGTGGAAAACAAAGATGGCTCCTTACCTCCGGGCAGAAACGTGCATGCTGGGCTGTAACGTTTGCAGGATTGCTGCGCAATGACAGCGCAAGAAATGAATTTGGAAAAGTCATAAATGGAACAGAATTTCGCAACTTGATTGTCCATTCTCCTGAAATGTTTCTAAAAGATTACAGCGGTACGGTTGCTTCACTAGCTTACACTGGAACGCAGAATAGTGTTTGATTTTAATGTTTCAAATTCCATAAGTAGAAAGCTTCAACCCAAAACAGGAAAACCTCTTTAACTTCTATATTTTGTACTGTATTTGAGGAACACAACATCAAATTCTGGGTGTCAATTTCGTCTATCACTATATCACTGTAGCCTATTTGATAATCTGAGATTGAAAAATATGTTAAAAACCCCGTTTATTTAATAATGATTACAAGACATGGCATTTATAAGAAAGATCATCACTGACCAAATAATAACATTCCAAATTATTGCTCCATGTCGTAAGTTTGCCTTATGAAAAAACCTTGTACCAATAATGTCTGCAATGACAGCTGGCATTAGTAATAAAATACTGATTGCTTTGTATTGCAATACTGTTTAAGGGGACACATATCCATTCTATCTTTAATGGCTTCCCAATGGGAGGTACTTACTTTTTCGTGTCATTCTTCTAGGTATCTCTTGCTTGAATGAAAATATCTTCCAGTAAAATCACGTTATAAGGAAATAACAATGTAAAGGTCCTTCACAGGACCTTGTAAAGGTATGTATTATTAAGATTAGAGCATGTGATTGATCAATTGATGCTAAAATAGAATGAGCAATGACTTCAAGGATGTCCGAAAAAGTAAAAGAAGCATTTGACAACAAAATTTGAAGTTACTTACCAAAAAGTCAATAGAATTACCATTTTTTCTTTCAAAATTGAAATTAATGAATTGATGTAAGTCAATAAACGAACCAGTCATAGGGACTGTCAACTCGTTTATATCATTTAGTAATAAACAAGACACAAAAGACAGTTATACCTATACCCCTCTATGAATTTTGAAATTTGTGGGACTTTCTCGTCAAATGTTTCCGATGATAAAGTAAATCATCTTGACAACGTTTGTGACTAGTAACCAATAATTTTTGTTTATCTACAGGCACCTGTATCTCGTCTGGGTTTAGATAATTGTGTCTCGTATCCATGCCTTAACATCTCGAATAAAAAAGTGAAAAGTCTCCTGAATTTTGCTTAGCACCAATTCAAAATTTTTCCCCTAATTTTTTAACTTCTTTAAATGTTTTGCTTTCATGTTCAGTTACTATGGATAGGTAATGAGAAAATTTGTAGACTTGATAACACACAGCATAAAAGTCTAATAGCCAACATAACCGTGATGGCTCTTTATTTCTTGATTATTGATATTAAGCAATATTCCAAACCTAGGGAATTCAAAAATGGTAGCCAAGGCAGGCATTACAAACTCTAGTTATTTCCTCTATCTTTTAAAAAGTTTAATTCTCAAAGAACAAGATACAAAGGCATTAATATCTGCTAATTGATTAATTTGGCGAGTAATACTATGCTGTTTATTCTGTGAGCAATGCAAATACAATGGGAAGAGAAGGTAGTTTGGCCACGTTGAAAAGATAATATTTGAAACACATAAGAGAATTGATTTTGCATTAAGTGGCTCATCCTGAAGCAATGATAAAACGTACGACTAAGGAAATATGACTGATGGAAATCAATTTTTTATATTTCAGACCCTTATTCTGTTTATATTCTGGTACTTTGAGCAGATCTTGGTGAAACAATAACTTTATCTCACAAATAAATATGTTACTTTTCAAATGGCAGCTGATAAAAAGCTAAATCACGAGATTCCAATCCCGCTGCTTTCTGCACTGAGGAGGCCACCATGTTTATATTTCAATTTCACTACACGTCATATGACAAAGCGCTCATTCTAGCACTATAGTCTCTATATTGTCTATAGTCCGAACCTAAGATTACTGAATTATTAACAAAACAAGGTGGTTCTGTTTGATAAATAACCTGTGATCAACTCAACTCTTAAAAAGCCGCTTCAGAGAAGTTGAGGTACTCAACAAAGCATTCTGATGATTTATCTATTCTTTTATCTGATAATGTTTTAATAACATTTCAGTTACTCTGAAAGATTATCAAAAACATCAAACGTGTTTCAACAAAACTTGAATAAGGGAATATAGTTCTGGGGATCATTATCAAGCATTTTACGGTTAAGGTACTTTTGTAAATGGCATGTCTTGGCAATTTGGAGTAACACAGAATGAGTGAAAGATATTCCGTTGGAATATACTTTTGCTAGGTGGATAGGGCCCGTTCTAAACGTTCTGCAAATAAAAATAATGAAAAGAGCATGCCTTTCAGCACATATTCATTAGTGAATATATGTGCTGAATGGAGTTCAAAAGGAAGTAGTGAAGAAAGAGAGGTTATTAGAAACAGCAGGAACAAGAAAGCTACTATACTTTGGCCACAAAATGCAAAAGGAAAGGACTTTCAGTCAAGACATAATAAATAGAGAATTTAAAGGCATAGAAAAAAAGGGAGACTCAAAAAAAACTGTGAAAATGTGATTTGAATGCGTGGACGAACAAAAGTGTTGAGAATTGAATTAGAGAAGGGAAACAACAAGAGCTGTGAAGGAAGAATGTGAAGAACTACATGTGCCTCGACGATCAAACATGATTACGGGGAAATCTAACCTAATGCCTTTTACATCCGTTCTTTTAAATCAATAATTTGCATGCTGACTACACTTTAATACTGAATTTGCACGAAAGACTAAAATTTCATGAAAGACTAAAATTGGTTTACTTAACGAAATTTGTTTACAAATTTTTGTTATTCAAATACTCGAGAGCTCAAAATCACTACAAGCGTTGCCTAAGGTTTATCAAAATGTGATATTTACGTGTAAAATAACACTAAAACTTACCAGTACAAACGACGTAAAATGTGATCACCATGTTAAAAAGTTAAACAGCTGAAAGACAGCAAAATGTGACAGGCGTGCAATATACTTAAACCACAAATATCATTATTGTCAGTGTTACTAGAAATTGTCAATTCCAGCTCAGCGTCCCAACCATAGGGGACAATGAATAATCCTTTATTGTTTGAATGTCAGCTATGTATTCATATGAACTGAAGTGATTGTAATGTAGCGAAGCATAAGTAATGTTTTCAATGACCAACGTTTCTCTTACTCTTGAAATGCTAAGTTATATAAATGGATTCTCACTATGCTTTGTACTATATACGAGTTTTGTGAGACACATGTTTATATCATCTTGTAAAGGAAACTGAAGGAAACTTAAATCTCATGATTAATTCATTTGTATTATAGCTGAAGAAAATAGGGTAGGTCTACTGTAGATTGTGCAAATTCATAACTTCTAATTTCCTTGGATTAACGCTTAATCATGTCTCTAAGAAACATTGCACATTGAAGACTTGCTATTTGATGTTTCAGTGCAAAGCTTAAATTATGTTTAAACTTAAATTTGCAGAAATGAATTGGGGTAATTTATTTAAATGAATCTATAAGGTAGGTCGCTTGTTAATTCCTCCGAAACGCAATGTGGCGTGAGGGGCATGAACAAGAAGCTAACTTACAGAACACAATCCATAAAGATGTAGATGTAAGTTTAATGTCGCAAATTTTCAAGGCGATTTGTTAGGTTTATTTGACAAGAAGACTGTTCAAGGAACCTAGCGTCCTTAAATGAAAATTGTGTGGATAGGAGTCTATTATAAACGAACACTCAAACCAGCCATTTCTATTCTTTTAAATTTATAAGATGAGATTCCAATGGTGGTCACTGTCATTGCAGAGACTATTAAGTCTTCCCCAGCGGTGCTTTCCTGTCTATTCTGAGTCTTTTTGTACGTTTCTTGAAAATCGTAAACTATTTCTTACTTGCAAACGTTGACCTTTGCTATATATGTTTTCAGTATTACCAAACAATATGCTTTATCTCATAATCCCCGTTTCTATAAATATATCGATAGTAAGTAAGACTTGGTTTGCTGATAATATTTTCCTGTGACCAAGCACTAAAATCTTCTGACCACCACCATTATAATAATCCAAACTCAGATACCGTTGGGCTACGCGACCACCCTTCTCTTAACTCCCACAGTCCTCTGTTCTTTTAGTTCTTTTTGATCAGATAATCCAAACTATAATTCATCATCAGTTTCATCGCTAACGTCTTCTAGAAACGACTTTCTTCTTTCTCTCTCACATCATAAAGTCAGCAGTCTAAAAGCTATCTTGCCTTTTCTGTTTAGAAACTGATTTGGTTCAGTAAGCATGCGTCATTCCAATTACTCAGTAAGGGCACAAAGCGCATGAGATGCCATCTTGAATCTAGTCAATAGCGTCATGATAATAAATTAAAACTCTCATCATGTCAGAGTGATGCTGTGGATTTCAGTTCTAGATTAGCTTCCTTTTGCTTCAGAATTCTGCGAAATGGAAACCGTTGGTCTGTCATTCGTATAGTTGCCTTCTGGGAAATTTGCATTTGAACAAAATCTTCTGAAATGCATGATGGCATTGCATCATGTACACAAATAAATAGAATACGAAATGCCAATCTGAGTTATGATGCTAACCGTAGCAATGGAGAGCCTTGTGGAGGTTTCTTACTGTTTGGAATTCATTCACACATTGATATCGTCATAACGTCTCCTGTAAGTGGAAATGATACAAGTGCCTTGACATTCTCTCTGTACTGTTCATTTCTTTCCATTGAGTTATTTATAAGCGGTGGTTATCAAGGTATTTAATGTAAAATAACTTTTAAAGGAGAACAAAAAATAGTATTTGTTCCTCTTTACTCACTACTACTACTTCGTCGCTTTGGTTTTGAGACGTGGTGGGATCCACGTAAAGGTAGAATAACAAACGTATACCCTAATTCCTTTAACATAAAAATTTGCGAACAATAGAAAGAGTCATATGCGTTTTTCTTCGTATGTCAAATGGTCAATGTTCGTATCCAAACAACGTTATATCTTTCAGAGTTATGGGAGGCATCTTTTGCACAAACTTGTATTTCCTGTTACGCAAGAATGTTCGGTATTGCACTTGAATATACGTTGGAATGACAAACCAGCAAACCAGTAACTGCGCGCAAATCTAATGCCAGTACCAAAGCATACATAAGGCTGAATTTTCATGAATTTTAGGTACTTAGGAAAAATGGAAAAATGGAACAACAGAAACTTGTTTAGACAAGCCGTAATGTGCAAAATCTGTCCTCTTCATGTCACGGACCTCACGAAATGTCAATTAACTAAAAACTGCAATGATAAATAGAAACAAATATAAACTGCTAAGGTTTTGACCCTTAAATAAACGTTAGTATATTTAATGTTCTACTATATAAGTGCAGTTTAGTCCAGAATGGCAATTTGCGTCAGATATCAGAAGAAATTAACAGACGAGTCATAAATTAAATATCTCACTTTGTACTCCTTTAAAAGCAAAATTGCAAAAGCTTGGAAGTTTTATAAAAAAGATGATTGCCTCAAAATTGTAATAGCTTACGGATTCAAAACGTTATGGGGATGTAATCTCTTCTGTAGTGTGCCTTATTTATCATTATCTAAAGATGTTAACCAGTTACAGATTTTATAAATTTAAAAGTAAAATTGATATATAACAGGACTGTTTTGTTACAGCTATTATATACGTACTATATCTTCACGAGAATTTTTCAGTCCCTACCAATATCATTGCATATCACTGCCTTTTTAAATGATAGCACCCTACTAAGGATTAGCCCTTCTGTTCTAGAATTGTAACTTCTTCCTTCATATTCCTATTAAATATTTAAGAAAGATCGATTCAAAGCTATGTTGCAATTTATCACAAGCTTTTGGAAAATTAAGATAGCTATGTATTTGGTGGAAAGTCAAAGGTCCTCTTTACATAGCAAATATTGGAATGCTATGTTGGTGAGGGGGAGGAGTGTGAGGCTTTAGTTCTCTAGCCCTCCTTGTATAGCTCTGTGCAGGCAGCTGTTGTAGAGTGAACCAGAAAATACCCGGCAAAATAGCATACCTGAGTGAATTAAACTTTGTAACAAATGCCAGCAAAGTAAGAAATAGCCGTGATTGGGTGCAGAACCCTGTAATCAAATTGCATTTGAAAATACGCTGGAACGCACGCAGTGACAAACATGTTGGTGCAAAGACGTTTATGCTGCAACTGTATCTGTCACTTTGATTAAATTGCCTTTTATTTTCCAGACATCAACCATTAACAGGCATTAAAGTTATGCAAGTCGCCCTATTGTCCACAAAATGGATTGCTTACTTCCATTTTACAATGCAGGGAACGACAAAGCAATTGTTAGTGGAGTTCTCTTTGTCAATTTTGAAGTACACTTAATGTTTTTAAACTGGATTGTTGAAGTATTCATACATTCTCGCATCTCATTTAGCATTAAAACTAGAATTCTCCTCTTCTATAGCGAAATAAATTTGCCAATACATACTATGCCATGTTTTATTAATAAACCCTCAAGATTGGTTTTTAACTTCCTTTATCGTCAACCTTTTTATATACTATCGGCATCATTTACGCAAATGCTAAGCAATTTTATCGCCGGAAGTAGCGAGGTTTATATTCAAATGGACTAAATAAGTGCTAACCCTATTCACGTTTCTGAAGATATAACCTGTAAACTTTGCTTTAATGAAAGGACAACATTAACAGGTAAATAACTCCTTCTGTGTGCAGAGCTTTTATTTTTAAATTCTCTACTGTGTAAACATGTCTAGTGGTACGAAAACTTAAGTATTTTGCCATGCATTTAGAAAGTAAAAAGGCATTGACTCACACTTTGCATTGTGTTCACATAAACTCTGACTTCTGAATTCTGTATCGATAGCAACAAGACGAAAAGACTATGAAAAAAATTTCTATCCCAATGTTAGCTGAAACGTATGCCAAGAAATGACAAATAATTATTTTTGAGTGCGAAGGTGGGGCACTCAAGATTAAAAGAACAATATTTGCTATACATGCAAAGGGCATTGGGGAAGCCAGCCTACTGCCTTCACGATTCTATTTAAAACATTGGAAAAAGTTGTGACCAAATTTACGCAAGATAAGCAAGGGAATAGGTTGTACTTTTGTATTCTGTAAACATTTTAAAATGAAATCAAGTAATAGTGGTACAAAACAGTCTTATTTCTTTTTCAAAGTTTCATTATGAAGAGAGTGCACAAACAGGAATCATGGCTGAACATATACCGAAACGGGGTCCCATCTAAAATGGATGGATAGAAGCAAGTTTACGCATGAGATTTTATTATGTAAATGTAAGATAATTAGCAAGATAAAGCACAAAACAAACAAACAAACAATGAAAGTAAAAATAAATATCGGAGCACAAATGATTACAAATTGAATTAGAAAGAAAAGAGAGAACAGAAAAATTCAGCTTAATGCATTCAATCTTAAAGGCTTATCTGAGAATAAATCCTAAAGTTCAAAATTTTGTATTTTGGAAAGAGTTGCAACTACCGTAGATAATATGAGATTCAATTTGAACAAAATATACAAGTAAAGAAGTCCCAATCCAAAATAACTCTTTCTTGACTAACATATTTCGTCACTTAAAACAAAAGCTAAAGCTCAACAATTTTACTTTTCAGAATTTATGTTAAAATACAGTGGTTAAAATGAGTATTAGCAGAAGTAAATAAAGTTAATTGTTTGAGTCTGTTAATTGTAATTATATCATATTCATAGCATATTTGGAATTCTCTATATGTCACGATATGTAATTACCTTTAAACATTTTGATATATCATAAACGTGCAACGGTTTTGAAATAATAAAAATTTTCAAATTTAGAAACTTAGAAACTGCTTTCAAAAGGTATTATGTAAATAAGAACTCGTACTGTTTTAAAAGAAATATTTTTTCTACATCGTATGAGCCAAGGAAAATTTTTACTATAAATCACACTCACATTGGCTGCAAAAGGTTTTTATTTTAAAAAATGTGATCGCAGTAAATAACTGGTCAATCAATTTCTCTTTAGAGACGTAATCATCATCACGATCAGTCACTCTCTGCTTATGTGCATCAATATTAGATACGTGCTTTAACAAAGTTCAGTCCCCTACTGACAAGTTTCGAGTAAAAGGTTAACTTCAGTCTTTCAATTGACATTAATACGTCAGAGTTTGAGTTCTCGAACTTGTTTCTACTATCGACTATCGATATTAAATAATATATGGAGGAAGGTACCATAACGTATATGATTTTGGCTGGCCTTAATTTTGTTGAGGAAGAGGAGGCAACTATTAATTTTGCTGCGTCAAATACAAAATTTTCAATATCATAAATTGTTCCAACGTATAGAGAACAGAAATAGGCAATCGTTATTTGAAGTAATGGTTTACAAAAGTTTATATTTGAAGCATAATAAATGTAAAATAATTCGAGATCAATACCAAACCTTCGTCATCGAGTGTAATAGAGTTTAATGAACCAACTATTCGGCATATACATATTAAATATAACATAGGAATCATCAAAAATGAACTTCAATGATGTTTGTGAAGGTAAGTTCTCATTGGGTGAATTTTGTCGCTTGGGCAAAAGGAAACAGGACTTAAAGTTAAACAACTTTGCATTTTTCCTTTATTAGCACTCTCTTTTCTTGTTTTTAAGTTACTCATTAGCCATGATATTAGCTAAAGTATGGTACGAAGAGCAATGGATTGTTTTAAATTGTCTTGCTATAAAATTCGGCTATAACATAAAATTTTTAACTTTGCCTTTCTCGTAAGGACTAACAATAATACATGAAAACTTATAATTTTTCAAACATTTATTTGCTATATTTTAATCCTATTGGACTTATAAAATATTATCATAATCTTTACAAGTTGTGCAGAAAACTGTTTCATGCAATCAATACATATAAAAAAGCTTATTGAAAAATGAATTTGTGTCCTTTTTCTTGTTAACTAGAAAATTGTCTACTGTTCTTATGAACTGACTCAGAAAATAAATTCGACTTCTTTGGGCCATATAAAGGGAGAGTTTAATATATTGTCCTTACATTGTCCTTAATATCTTTCACCAATTATTGTAGCTCGGATGAAATTTGTGTTATGTATAAACAATATCAAATCTTTGAATTGCACAGCCAAACGTATTTTATCTGTTTCTTTTAAATGTTTAAACGTAGTCGGAAAGGAGTGATTAATTGCAGCTGGTAAAAACAAAACATCGGTCATATGTTTTCTTTAAAGTAATTTTTGCTCAATACGAGAGAAAGGAAGCCGACAAGGGCTAGAAGAGAAGAGGTTAATTTTACTTCTGGGGATTGTAGTCTAAATACTCGTCATTACAAAAAGTTATATATGTTTATTCTATGAATAGAAAAAGGAAGAATTTCCAGAGAAAATAAAGGGCGCTAGCACTCAAAAAACTCGAGTTTCAAGACTCATGACAATAAAACCAAGGTCGTAAACGAAATTGCTACAACAATGGAAAAGAGGAAGGGAGAGAGAGAAAGAGAAAGAGAAAGAAAGGAGAGAGACAAAGAGGAACAGATGCTGAGAAAGAAATAGTGAAAGAACCAGCTAGCGACAACGGTATAAGCTGTATGATAAACTTCGTTCCGAAAGGAAATTGAAAGCCAACCTGCTCTGTGAGCGATAAGCATCTGTCACCTGCCGTCTTCTAATTCCTATGAACACTTTAAGACTAACAAACACATGGAACTGTTTTCCTTTAGGAAATGACTGACTTCAGTTTCTCAAACTCACTAGATCAAATTGAAATTAGCAAAAATATTTTAGTTTGCTTTGCTCTTCCGAAAGCGTTATTGCTTTGCACCTATGGCGTACTTGGTGTTTTTGTTTTGATCTAAAATGTAAATATCAAATCAGTGGAAGATAAAGGCAAAATCTGATTTTGTCACTCGCTATTCCATGGTCTTTTTAAAGACTACAATAAGGTACAGCGAATCTGCCGGAGAAAACGTGTCTTTTATATGTTAAGGCGACGGTGGCTACAACATATTCAATTTGTATGTATCCAAAAGTAAAGCTGTGAAGGACAGGATCTTTCCCTGAAAATTTAATGTAGAACCAAGTTTTGTATTACTGCAGCAGCGGCTTAGCGGCAGAATGCTCGCTTTGCTTGCGGGAGGTTGTGAGTTCGAATCCACGATCGGGTCATACCAAAGACTTAAAAAAAAATGGTAAATAATGCATCCCTGCTTATTACTCAGCACTTACGGGATAGGTTATGGAAGTTAAACATACTGTGCTATCAGTGGGCCAGCCCCCTACTGTAGCATTCACTGTAATTGCACAGCTGTGTGGCCCAAAGGCTACGGAAACGGAGATGGGCGCAGCCCTAATACACCAAATTGGCGTGGGAAGAAACTTTGACTTGAGTTCTTGTATCATTAAACTGGTCTAGTAATGAAATGAGGAAAAGGTAGAGCTTAATATGTTAGTAGCAAACTAATCATAACTTATGTGCTACGCTAGTGTAGTGGCTAAGGCGATAAGGTTAAGTGGGAGATAACTGTAACTATACAAAAGACCACCCGGTTTTCTTCACTGTATGACCAGCACAGCCATAATAAATGGAATTTGTGCTGATACGACAAAATTCATGTAAGGATAGTCGCTAAAAGATAAACAGATAATTATACTCGTGGGAATCCAGGGCTAAATACGTTATATTGAGTTGTTTACTTCTGTAAGAAAAGTGGTAGGTTAGAAGTCAGGTAAAACGAGGAAGTATAATCTCTTTAAGAGTTGTATTGCAAAGACAACCTTTCTTCCACTGACTGTCTAAATCTGCTTGAACAGAAAGCATTGGGTGAGGAATGAAACGACACAATGAAAACAAAGTTGTATTTGAACTGTAGTTATTTAGTAATATTCAAATTTTTTTTTCTGGATTCATTGACAGGGACACCTGCACAAGAAACGGCGCAATAGAGGCAAACGTGTGAAAATTGCACCAAAAACTCGCCAACATGTTCCCACTGCATTTGGCAGGATTCAGACCCTTCTGAGGCTCAAACATGCTAGTCATGTGGCGTTGAAGTATTTTCGAAACAGTTCACGTCGCCCTTGAAATTAATAACTTAATACGCTCTTGTAGGTACAATAATTCCACTTGCTCTAGTACACACAATTATGGGTTAAATTTTCGAATTCAATTTACTTTTTTCATAAACAGTACGTCAAATTAAACGTATATAGTTAAATCAAAACATTCTTTCTTCTTCTGGTTCACGCATTTAATATTTTCCAAAAACATTTCTACCTTTTTTCATTTCTTGGACAAATTGCCGTGCTACTTGCACTATATTAACATCATCCATCCCTTCTTTTTGAAAATTGGCAAACGTATGTTGTTAAAGTGATTTGCGTCTGTTTTTAAAACCAATCCAGGATTTTAATTTTCGCATGGCACTAAGTATTCTTTCTGCTGATGCTCAAGACAGTCAAATTGTTAGGTAAGCGCGTGACAATGCATCAACGTGTTGCACGCATTCTTTGCTTGCTGGTTGATCATTGATTATATCAATAACTGATCTTGATCGCTTCTATTATTCTTTGATGAATGTCACGTTTGCTATTGTACATTATCAGAAAAACATGGGACTTACGAAACTACTTAAAAGGGCACAACGTGACTCCGCTGCCACCATTAGCTGAAGGCAGGGGGCGTTCGCCAACGCTACCCCGTGCTGCAGGCGTCCTTATTCACTGGTAAATTTAAGGTAATAAAATTTGTTGCCTGTAAATAGATTTTTTGCAAGACAATGGTATGGAACTTGAACTTGTTATTACCAAGGTCGTTTGAACTTGTTTCACTTGAAATACAAAATTCCTTTTATATAACATTTCATATATCTCTATTCATTGTTAGATCATATAATACAGTGTCGTGACGTAACGAAGTAAAACAATGCCACAAAGTAATCTGTTCTCAGATGAATGCAAAATGTCGATATTTCTATTTCATTACGTTTTAGAACGGATTGGTCTCAACAGAGTGTAATCACGTTTGCCAAGGTAAAGTTATTGTAGCATTCACAAAAATGTTAAACCGTTGGGCTAGTATTTGTCTATTAAAGTATCAAATCAGTAACGTTGAAGAAGAAAACAATCCATCCTCAAATATTCGACCTACAAGGCCTTAGTCATGAAACAGTGCGCTTTCCTTAACTACTATGAGAGTATATATCATTTTTTCTTATTTCAAAATTTGTTGTATAGCGTGATTTCTATTATTGATTTAGAATATCGTATCCGAAGACAAAAACAAACCAGACTATTGGTGTTTAAGGGCAACAGACAACATTGAGATACTAAATTCAGGGACAACGGAAAATCTACAAACAAAGATCTTAACATGAAAGAGTTTAGATAGAAACACAGAAATTGTCGATGTCATCCTATTTAAAAATTCTAGATTGAAATTAAGCTTACAAGCTAGCTTCAAATACAACCTATTGTAGCTCTGTTGTATTAGGAACCAAAAGATGTTGTTTTATATGAATTATTCATCTTATTTGTGGACAGAGCAGATGCAAGTCCTCGAAGATCTTCTTTCTTTAGACCACCACTGTCAATCCTTTTACCTGATGTCACATTGTTTTCTCTTTTCGAAAGTACAAAGTACTTATATTTGTTAGTACAGTAAACTAAATCAAAGGATAAGTTTCAATTCAACTAAGAACCAAATAGAAAGTAGAAGCGACTTGAGTAGAGGTGTGGATTGAAATAGAACATTTCTTCTTCATGAACATTTTACATTTCTCTATTCATTGTTAGATCAAATAATACAGCGACTTGAGTAGAAGTTTGGATTATAGTTGTGAATTTAGTTACATCTAGAATAGAGAAGGTTGACACAGACATGATTAATGAATAACGTCACGACGGAAAAAATTGTTTGCATCATCTCTGGTATCTCCCGTGAACAAGCAGTGCCCATGCATAACCAAGCCATGTCATTTGATGACTTTGCCACCTCCAATTCAAAAAGACAATACCGTACGGCATTTTCTTCTATATTCATGTTAGATATCATAATCTTAGTCAGTTCAATGAAACCACAGTTACAGAAACTGTAAACATGTTATATACGACAGATCGCTAGTACCGCTTCCATAAATTCAGGGTAAAACGAGACGCACCCTTGCAAAAAACATCAACTACAGACTCTTATTGTACTTGGTGATGACTAAGTGTAGTTATGGGTGAAACAATTATATTCATCTTACTAGCTATATCAGGCACTTCCTGCAAAATTTCCGACTGTACTGCAACCATTTTTCAAGGTTAGTTATTTTGTACCTGTTTAGACATGAAATAGTTCGGATACGAAATCATTTGAACAAAACTATCATTTCTAGTAACATCATCAGGCTACTAGAAATGATCTGGTACAGCTATTTTATTCTTCCTCACTGCGGACATCCGTGTTGACAGGGATCGAGATGTCCTGAGGATTGGCGCCATAGCTGTGTTGTGTTTGTTGTGTTTTCTTTTGCTAGTGCTGGAAGCCATATTTCTGGGAGACAGAAGCAGAACCTCTGAAGCGAATATGCCTTCCCTATGTAAAGAACACAAGTGAACAGCTAAGAAGGACCCTCAGACAACACAACATCCAGTGCTCCTTCTTCACCGCGTCCACTCTAAGGAAGAATCTGTCGAAACCAAAGGATCATTTCTAGTAGCCTGATGATGGGAGAAGTGTCTCTTAAAACGTAGCTCATAAAAAGTATACGACTTATGTCATGATAAAGTTCCTGTCTACATGGCTCCCACTGAGTCCATAAAGTCATGAGTTTTCAAAATGTCCACTCTTGTTCCTTTCTTTCTCTGATTTCTCATTTTTCCTATCCTTATACTTTTTTCTTTACCCTAGTTCTTCCTGCCTTATGGGTTTTTTTCATAGGTCTATTCTTGCTTTCATTTTTCCTTTGTCTCTACTCTAAATGTTTCTCTCTGTGCTTGGTCTCAGTCCTACTTCTAGTTATATATATTACCTATGTTATACGTATTTCTCATTCTCTCGTTTGACTAACGCCTTGCAGGTAAAAAATTCCGGGAAGGATTACTATCTTCTTCAAAAGGGCGGTAAAATTACTAAATGTTTTCTATTTTGATTTATTTTGTCCCTAATAACTAAGCGAAAGCCAATTCAACAGAGTTGACCTATGGTGAAGTCTCTTTCAAAGCTGTTCTTAACTCAAATTAATGTTTGAAAGTGAGGATGGGAGGTCTGGACATTCACGCCTAGTATCGAAAGAAGATTTGAAATGAGATGCTATTGCAAAATGCTCAATATTTTCTGGAAAGACCACCACACCAATGAATATATGCTTAATGAAGTTGTAAAGCTACCAGAGAAAAAAGAGAGATATTTACAAATAGCAAGAAAAAGGAAGCTACAATGGTTT
Organism: Chironex yamaguchii; assembly: GCA_024741275.1. Classification (NCBI taxonomy): domain Eukaryota; kingdom Metazoa; phylum Cnidaria; class Cubozoa; order Chirodropida; family Chirodropidae; genus Chironex; species Chironex yamaguchii. The sequence goes on along the minus strand of JANTCA010014999.1, from coordinate 446 downwards.
GGCCTTCTATCGACCCTCTTTTAATAAACGTAATTCTTGTATCTTGGTTTAGGGTAACAATTAATTCCTTCTTGATCTAATTCATGTGACCAGTGACGTAATCCATTGCTTCGCAAACAGTCAGACAATCAGCACTTAGTTTTATTTCATTTTTGGCCTAAAATCGTAGAAATATTATTTTTGGTTATATACTTTAATAAAGCCGAAATGTGATAACAGTGTGCTGATATTTAGTAACTCCTATTACTTTGGCTTTGACCTGAATATTTTGTTGCTTTGCAATAATAGCGAGTCTATGTTTTTTGCTCTTGGTATATTTTTTGTCTGACTATATCTTCTAATTAATGTAACTTCAAAATTACGACCACGGCACAAAACACTGGTTTTCGTCGCGAATTTCATTTGCGATGTTACCCTTTCAATGTTGTTGTGCTGAAATTGTGATG
>JANTCA010014988.1:0-25743 GCA_024741275.1 Chironex yamaguchii | reverse complement strand
CCTATTGTATCCAAACCGAAACCCTCTTGGATATTTATGAAAATGGACAATAAGGCGATTAGAGACAATGCTAGGACACCCCTCCATCGAAGCAGGGTAGCCACTGAACAAAGGCTTCAGCCAAATTGTGGTGGGCCCATGCCAACGGCCCTCTTCAGGGCCACTTACCATTGGTTCACTAAATGTACAGACGTTGCTACAACCAGGGCAGCAGAGTATGCTGGCCCGGACACTAAAGAAGCGAAATGTGGACATTTGCTGTCTCTCTGAGACAAGGATACCTGATACTAATACCTCGCAAATCATAATTCCTGGCGAGGATAACATGTACCATTTATACTACTGCGGTCACGCACAAGGTGCACAGAAAGGACTTGATGGTGTCGGGATAGCTCTAAGCCAGCGAGCAGCCAAAGCGGTATTGGAATGGGAGCCGTCAGCCCAAGGATCATCCGTATTCGACTCCTAGGACATCCCTCAAAGTGGACGATAATTTCCACCTATGCACCCACAGAAGGGGCATTGGATCAAGATAAAAATTTGTCTTACCAAGATCTGGAACGTACAGTCTCAACTGTGCCATCAAATGACTTTTTAATTCTCGCCGGTGACATAAATGCACAAATTGGAGGCAAAGACTCTTCCTGCTCACTGCGGAAGGTCGTTGGAAGACATGCAATTGGTAATTGCAACTCAAAGGGAAAGCGACTGTTGCAACTTGCAGTGGATAATGGATTGTCCATCATGAACTCCTTTTTTCAGCATAAGCGACGTCACTTGGTGACATGGTGCAGTCCAGGTGACTGGGTTAGAAACCAAACTGATTACATCCTGGTTAGACAGCGATGGAAACGATCAGTGGATGACTGTCGTTCCATCTCGGGAATCGATGCCATCACTGATCATTCATTGCTCCTAGCAAAAATCTCGAAGTTTCGGCGCTTTGACATCCAAAATCTCAAAATGAATAACCTGGCAATGCAGTATCGTGCTGAACTTGGAAACCAACTGGGGCAGCGCGATACAACAAACAGCACCGTTGAAGATGGATGGATGCACATCAAAGCATGTATAACAAATGCGGCAGAAGTAGCCCTTGGACACCAGGAACGGAAGCGAGAAGACTGGATTACTGGCCGCACCTTACAACTGTTCGAAGAACGGAAGATGGCCAGGGCAAACGGACAAACGGAACTGGCGGCTGTCTTAGCTCGCCAGGTGAAAGCCAGTGTGAGGGGCGACAAAAATGCCTATTGGAATCAAAAGGCTGCTGAAATGGAAAGAGCTCGGGATGTGGGTGACACTCGGAAACTATTACCACATGACAGACTCTCAAGTCCTTGACCCCAATCTACCTGGGGCATCTGATGTATCATATGAAAAGACAGATGAACTCCCAACTGAACGTGAGATCCAACGTGCCATAAAACGCCTAAAAACAAGGCTCCAGGTCCGGACAATGTGAATCCGGAACTGCTGAAGTATGGTGGCGAAACATTGCTCAAGGAGCTCACGAGCTTATTTCAGAAGATCTGGACCTCGGCAACAATCCCCTCTGAGTGGGAAGTGGGCATTCTTCTCCTATTCAACAAAAAGGGAGCAAATTTGATTGCAAGAATTACCGTGAAATCTCTCTACTCAGCCTGGTGTATAAGTTACTGGAAGCCGTCATTCTTGACCGATTGCGACCTCTACGTGATCGACAGACCAGAGAAAATCAGGCCAGCTTTTGATCTGGCAGGGGCTGTGTTGATCATCTGATCACCATCAGACAGATACTGGAGACACACCATGAGTTCCGGAGACCGACCCTTATGGCCTTCTTGGACTTTTCAGCAGCATTCGACAGTCTCCACCGAGACAGCCCCTGGGGCCTGATGAAGATGAACGGTATCCCACCCCAAACCTGCAAAGTGATGTGTGCGATGCATGTCAACACTCGTAGCAAGACCAGGTCATACAACGAGGAAAGTCGTGAATTTGTCGTCAGCAGTGGAGTCAGGCAAGGAGGTATTTTGTCACCAACCAGTTTCAACGTCGGCATTGATTACGCACTCAGCGATGCATTGGATGGGAAGCCAGGTGGCATTACATTGTCTGAAACTCAACCACCCGTTACGATCTCACGTTCGCTGACGATGTTTGACTCCTTGCGGACGTGACGGTATTGCAAGACATGATCAGTAGGGACGCGGGAGAAGCGGCCAAAGCGGGCCTACTTCTGAACAGTAACAAATCGAAGGTTCTGTCCTGTTGTCATCAAGGTAACATCCTGCTAATGATTGGACAAAATATGCTCGAGGTAGTGGGCTCCTTCACATACCTCGGAAGTCGACTCACCGGCCCGGGCGACATTGGTACGGAAATAAGGACACGTATTGAGAAGGCGAGCGCAGCATTTGACGGGCTTTCCAAACTCTTGTCGTGACGGGATCTCAGACTAAAAACGAAGGTCAGGATTTATATGGCTGCCATTCGCTCTATGCTGCTGTATGGATGTGAAACCTGGCCACTGAGGGCCGCTGACGAAAAGCGGCTGGAGGTATTTGAGCACTGATGCCTTCGACGAATAGCCCGTGTCTTCTACTTCCAGCATGTCACCAACGAAGAAGTCCGCGCTAGGTGCAATGTCACCAGCACCGTAACCGAAGACATAAAAAAGCGCCGATGGAAATACTTGGGGCATGCCTTACGAATGGAGGACTGGCGCCTCCCAAAAATGGCCTTCAAAGCGCAACCTGGACCCATTTGGAGAAGACCACCTAGAGGGGTCCACAAGAGAACGATGCGCTACTTCAAAAAAGCAACGGACATGTACACTGGTACTCTACGTTTTCACTACCCAGCGTAGAAGGACCGTCTTGTAACACTGGCCTCGGACAGAGCACAGTGGAAGCAAATAACCCAGAGGGCGATCAATGCTAGCCGATAGCCAAACGATCAAAGAAGAAGAAATTCTCTTTTGTACGCGGTCCTGAAACAGACGTCAACTGTCAAAAGTAAATCGGGGAACGTGGTCCTCTAGTGAAGTGAAAATAACATCTTCACGCCATATTTGGTTACCGAAAGGCGAAACCATACTTAGTACATACTGTGAATATATAGAATAAAGGCAAGATGCTTTGTCAAAAAACACAAATTCCACTATTATCGAAAGACTCCACTGTTTACTGCATTGTGGATAGTTTTAGGTTGTTCATAAGTTTATCCAATCGCCGAAATCAGCAATTGCACAAGATCATACTGGAGAACTGGCTGGAACACCGCTCGTTTAGCAGGGCTTCAGACTGTTTACGTCAGATGGATTTTAACACAGCATACGCAACAGGGCATAACTATAAACCGCAAGGAAAAAGACAATACAGAAATATCAAGGAGTTTTGCTCAAAACTAAGAAATTGAAGACAAGAAACTTGATAAATTTAGTATCTACTAGATACGAAGTCTTGTGCTTAAAAACTGTTGCACGTTTCACAAACTATTCGAAAGAGACACTTCTTAGATTACTTGACTTTGACTTGGCTTTGACTTTACCATTTCCTTACGCAGATTCACGCAAACGGGAAAAAATATTTGGCTGCTGTTCGGGAGTTAACGTACATTGGAGAACGCATTGGAACAGCAGGAAAAACCTGTAGATCGCACACTGATCAGAACACGTATTTAAAAATAATTTTTTATTTTCGCTTCTCAGATGTAACAATTTTTCCTTCTCTTTTCAACTTTAGACACTTCACTTTGAGATTTGGCGACAAAGGCAAAGGCACCTATCAAGATAGCGTTCAAATAAAGCAAGTAAATTCCCAAGATACTTTAAATTCTGATTTGTCTTACAGCACGTCACCAACTTTGGAGAGAGAGGTGGAGAATCCTATCTTCCTGGTGGAAGCTAGAGCAGATGCTATTGTCATTGGGAATAATTACAGACATGAAGCTACATTGTACGGCTTGCGACAAGAGGAATCATCAAAACTACCTGAGCAGGTATGTCGCATGTGGCCACCAGGGAACACTAGAGACATCGATGGTAATTTCCTTGGAACAGAAACTGCAGACTTATACTAGACTTGTACCAGGAATAGGTTAGCAACTGCTAAAAAAGGTGGGACCTATTTATGGGCTAACCACCAAATGATTAAGACAGGATAGAACATGTACCAGTTACATTTATAAACAAAAAACAATACTAATGAGGCATAATTTTCATTTATTAAAAATCTTGTAGACGGTTTTTCGTTATCCCTGCAGTGTTGTAAATAAACCAGGACTAATAACAATCGGAAGATCTGATGTAAATTGTTCCAACTGGATACCGTAGCAAGTATCTAATCACGTCTGAATTGAAGCTTGTACGTGTGGCTTTTTCAGTTTATTTTTCTACTTAAGCACATTTTTTTTCTAATGACAATAACTGCTTCCTACCTTACTAGAAATTCGTCTGATAAAAGTAGCGACAATAAGGAGGGCTATACAGCTTATTCCAAAAACAGAATAAAAGGAGAAGATACAAACAGAATCAAAATTTAAAGCCATCGTACCACCACACGTAATTACACTACTACACGTAAATTAACAAGATACCAAACTGTACATTTAATTACAACGAGGTATTTAAATAAAACACGATAAATAGTACACAAATATACATCGACGCACCCTCGAAAGTGTCCATGTGTTCTAACAGCCAAAAAGGAACACTTAAATCATAAATAACAAATATCAATGTAAATTACACGATAGCAATACATAACTTTCAAATACATAGCAATAAGTTGCTAGACGACCTTAATTCTTATAAAATACATCCTAATTCTTTCGTCTATCCTTACAACCCTTACCCTGAACATGATGTACGTATTCTTGGCATAGCAAAAGTTGATCACCGGAATAGCCTTGCACTCTTCATGCTGACCATGGTCAACGACTCGTTTCATTAGGGAGGTGTAGATCAAGTACGAGTACCATCTACATAGTTAGAGCATCATACTCGTACTGGTACCGATTCCTCGTGGTATTTAGAAATCTTAGTTTAAAGACAATCGCGAGATTTACTGAATGGAATTCCTCGCCTTCTGAGTGCTTTGGGGTTACGTTCGGAATTCGTTTTCCAACAGTTTTGAAAATCTATCCCTGAAAACTCTCTTTATATACTTACTCTTTGTCCAGACATTCTTCCACAATTAAGAAATATATTTGTACACAAAATTTTAATGAAAACCGATGTTCCAAACTCGTTCAGTCCACGACGAGATCTTTGGAGAAACTGAACAACTACCGTCAATACCAGTCTTTATGGCGATTCCTGCATAAAGTGCACTGATCAGTTGCGTACTTCAAAACTCATACTCGTACTGGATCTAAGCCTCCCTTCTTATTCCAAGTCGAATATCACAAGCAAGCCTATATTAGTGAACAGATTCTCCTACTTAAAATCATCCTTCAGTATCAACACCCTAGATAAATGTCACATTTTGATACCTATACAGTAACCTATGTAGTCAAAATCTTTAAGGCAATGTTTACAGATACCCTTGAATGAAAAACAACCTTACTGTATTACTACAACGGCACAAAATTTCAAAGAACGTCACATTACATCGTCCCTTGCTACTACCGCAAAATATTTCTTAAGTGTCTAAAACAACTGATACAAACACCGAAAATTTAAAGGCAATCTGTAAACATGCCTTGTAGTTCGGACGTCAAAGTAGAAGTAATTGGTCCCTGTCCCCTGGAAATTAAAGCAACGTCGCGTGGGTTATGGTTCATTTAGAGCTCTTGCATTCCATAGTTTTGTACGTGAAACCTCGTTGTCAAACGACCAATGACCAAGTTTTGTTTAACTGAATAGTAGCTGTGTAAACTCAGGGTGCTAAACTCAGCTACACAATCGCAGGCGCATAGCTTTGGTATAAGACACCGTGATATATATTGTAAAGTACGTGTTTGCTAACGAGTACATAAATGAGGGACCCTAAAGGTACTATTTATTCCTTATAAGACCACTTAACATTTAAGAATTCAAAGAAAAAAATTGAAAAAAAGAATAAATAGCTGCCCACTTCTATCCTGATACCAAAATGGGAACTGGGGGCGGCCTCTTCGTTGTCATTAAGCGTCTTATATCCCTAATGTGAACCCTACACAATTTAGGTAGTAAACTTTCAATTGGTCAACAATGCTTCTACATGGCATCAGTGGCTTTGTTGTTCAAGCATCAACAATTAACGACGATCCAAAAACCCAATAAATTAAGCAGTAAGCGCTGTTAGCTACGACGTTTTGTCCAATTTATACAGATATAACTTATAATGACTTCCATCAGTGCCCTAATGTTGGAAATGCAACCAAGGACAACAGAAAGTTTTAAACAGAGGAATTATAGCAGCGGTCTAAATGGGACCACGAAGATTTTTTTGTATACAGAGTCCCTTAATTAACCACGCTCATGACATGTTCTGTATTCATATTTCTGGTCACCGTATTAATCCTTCTTTACATGCTCCTGACAGAAATATTTAGACAGGATGGTTTGATGCTATGAGCAGCGGTTAAATATTCAAACTTTGCCATATAAAGTGAAAAAAGTGTGCTTAAGGCGAGGAAGCACTATTAAACATTCTAATCTTACTACAGCACTTCCTTTATTAATAAGCATATTCATTTTCAACGAGAAAGCAGCCTGGCAGCAACAAAACGTAAATCAAGTTAAATAATGCAGTGACAGCGACATGACATTATAGTTTTGCCACAAATAAATAGGCCATTTTCTGTATCACGTGATTGTGTTACCATATTACAATCAGACATCGTAATTGGCAGTATAGTCCGTGAAAGGTCGAGGATTATTGCAAGGGCATAACCAAAGAAAATAGGAACCTGGAGGTAAAAAGATAAAAGATATGCAAACGCTATTGAGACCTACAAAATATGCATCCTATCGGCAGAGGGTTAACAGATAGATAAGTATGAACATACTTGGGCGCAAGTAAGGCAGATAACCTTGTCGAGGCTAGTAAATCAATTTAGTAAAACAATTGGCCAGTCTTGAAATTTTCTGTTACTTGCTTTTACAAAAAGCAATCCTGGTGCTACCAACATACTGCTTTTTACACACTCTACACTCCAACCAAAATACTGCATTATTAGAATCACGATCAAACCTGGAGATTAAAATACCTGCCTTGTTACAAACCCTTTTACTAAAACTCGAATTTCAATCATATCACAAGCCCTACATCGCATTTTTGGCGCAACCTCAAAACACAATTTAATTTGTTTCCTTTCAGTTTGGCTCTAACGTACTTGTTTTAACATGACCGTGCCTTGCGAAGTGTGAGTATGGGTGGTATGTATAATATTTTTAGTGTCTCAAAGACCTCCAATAAGGGTTGGTACTTATCTAGTATAACTTTAACCTTGCCGAGTGCTGACCGGTATGGACTAATGGTACCCCAAAACTTTTGACTTTATTTACTTATCTATACGAAAATAAAAGATTTGTATCCATTTGCTATGTCGTCCTGCTCCTCTTCTTATAAATTAGTCTCTTCCCTGTCCTCTAAACAGCTAACTAAACATTCAAAAAAGAAACTGCAGTAGACGAATTGCGTTTAGTATACCAAAATACCAAAAAAGAATGAATCTACTAACGACAAACATACAGTAAAAGCCAAATGCTTTACATCTCCCTTCCTCCACAAACATTAGGATGAAACGAAAATTTCAATGGACAAAAATGGTAGGTTTTAGAGAACTTCTGTCGATTTGTGGCTATCAGGGAACAAGTACGACAACTTGTTAAATTCTCACTGTGCACAAATACCTGACGATAAAAGTGAACTTTGTGTGTAAGATGTCAACTTAGGTTGAAGTAAACCGTCCTCAATTCTACAACACAAAATTTCAGCCTCCAACGAAGTACGTTTGCGATAACCGATGGTTTGGAAAATGGTCCACAAAGACCGAAATTAAAATTTCAGTCTACAAATTTGTTTTGGAGGAATCCTAAATCTTCATCAGATGACGAAAAGGCAGATGTGTTAACAATACTCCAGTGTTTTGACCAGAGAACATAAAAACACCAGCCATGTCAAGATTTTGAACCGTTTACTTAGCCCATAGTACAGGTTCTACCTCACTATAGAGAACGCGGTGTTGGCCCAACCATATCAAAATAAGACCTGCATTCGACGAGTGCCGTTTGTCACTGACAGATTAAAACAAATAAGGTACGCTGCCTACAATTACGGCTCAGGTGAAGGTTTGTATAAATAAACGTAGGACGCATATTGCTTAGCGGGTAATCAGATGTTAGATGTCAGTGTGGTTTGTCCTCGGTGGCATTATTCTTATATTATTTTTCGCCTTTCTACGATGTTCTCCTAGACAAGGGAACTACAAAGTAGATAAAACCTGCTCCTTCTATGCTCAAGGAACCATGACTTGTGCCATTTTACACCAATAAAGATAATAGTCTACACATGTAATATGGGAAAGAATGGGAGATAAATGTTAGTTATAAAAGAGAAACCTGATTTGTCGTTACTAACCTCGGCCAAAAATCTCCGCTAGCAACGCCATTTTGGGTTTCCGACTCCCTCTAGAAACACCTTGTACTTGCTCTACTGCAGTGTAGTCGTATAGTATTGCATAAATCTACAAGTAGGGGAATAAGTACAAACGTACGAAAAAATTGCTTAAAACCGTAAAAGACTGATCATACTGGCAGTGATGGCAACGACGACAAAGGCTACAAATGACAAGTTCTACTGTGAAATTCAATGATCACAGGTATACCCTGTAAAAGGGTAAAATAAGGGTTACAACATCAATGATGATTAGTGTCAAATTATGGCAGTTTAACAGCGATAAAAATTTGGTGACAGCTACTGCTGCTTATTAAGGAATGATTGATGATCTATCGAAGACTAATTGACCATAAGTGACCAATGATAGATTAATGATCGATGATTATAATTTGACGTTGAATGATTATGATGATTGGAAATGATTGGTAATGGTAATGCTAATTGATATTGACCATTGACGACGAAAACTGAGGATAATGATTGTCGCTGTTATAGCTGCTGACTACGATGCTCACATATGTTGTTAACAAAGGTAGATAATGTGAAAATGAGAGCTTACAAGCGGTTAAGTATGTGCGTGCATGCGTGTGTGTGTGAATGTGCGTGAGAAAGACAGAGAACAAGCGCAAGCGGCAGGGAGAAAGAAAGATAAAAGAGAGGGTGGGGGCGAGAGAAAGAGGAAGGGAAACAAAACAAGAAAAAGAGCAAATAGGGTACTCCCTCTCGAATAACTTTCCGCTTTAGTATGTAAATATCCGATGAAGCTTAAATACTAAAAAATTAGATCATCAACAACACTTACCTGATCAGAAATGATGCATACAACGAATAAAAAGAATAAGGAACAGATTACGAGTAATATTATCAAATGAAGCCTAGAAAAGGAAAATGAAAACGCATGCAAATCTATCATGTCTTACTCTAATAACAACTAGCAAAATCATCTGGACAATTACTAACTGTGACAACACATTTTGAGAAACAATAGAAATTAAAATTTCGGACAAAAGCCAGTTACACTGTACGCTGCGCGTGTACATACTTGTATGGCAAAGTGTAACTACGGTACTTATTGTCATCGTTCTTGATTGCCTCATGATCTCACCATTTAATACAAATCAGTGGTGGAACAAGAATTTCTCCAATAATCAAATGAGATCATTCAGAAATACACAGTATATTTCACCATAGTGGATCCGCAAGTCTACAATGGGTAAGATTCTGGGAATATTTCTACCTTCGTATGTGAAAGTTAAGAACTTGTACACATTTTCTAACTAAATTCAAAAATCTACTGCAGGTATATTGTCAGCATAAAAACAATAAATACGAGCTATTTAATTTGCTTTCAAGACAAAGGGAAATTTTCAAACCATCAAGACATTTGAACGTAAACGGGGAATTTGTGGATATCAACCTCGATTGTCCATTCTTGCTATTGGGTGTCTGTCACAAGGCCACCCTCCCGACGTCTATATGTTATTAGTGCAAATGGTGATAAATGGAAGCATGATAGGCCCACAACATATACCGCTTGTTACGTTAATAGACCAACAGACAGACACAAGACAGACAAGAATGGACGATCGGGTTTCAATGCCTTTCGATCTTTCCTATTCAGCTGTTTACCTTAGTAGGAAAGGCGTAAGATTTGCTGTCAGGAGAAACAGGTTCGACGTCGCGGTGGTCAAAATCATAACTTTACTCCTGTCCCTTACACCAGACCACCTTGTCGTCTTCTATATATCTCTGGATGATATCATAGGGCCAAGGCATGGATATAAATAATGTCGGTTTACGTGCATTAAATGCACAAGAATGCATTATTTACAAGATAGAGATATACATCAGTAACTTAGGAGGGAATATTTTCAAGAATCGTCTAAAAAGAGATTCAAAAGAACGAGCGCCTCTTTTGAAAGGCCAAGCTTTAATCTGAGGATTGAAAATAGGTGCATGATTCCTAATAATACTGAGAAAGTTTGTCACACAAAGTTTGTCACACAATTGGCACAAGAATTATCATGTTTCCAAGACATATTACTAACATCCGAGACTTTAAAACAAACAGTTATATCCCTCCTACAAAATTCACAAAACTTACGTTCGTGTGACTCGAATGTATTCCTCAGTGCAGCCAGCGCACGACCGGAACCACGTGGAAGCAGTTAATAGGATACCATAAAAACTAGCAAGACCTGCCAAAGGACACACGATATCTAAATTACAAATGACCGTCTACATGCTCTAGTCAAAAGCTTTTCGACACAAGCCGAGACTAGGATAATCAACAATAAATTATGGTACTCCTTGGCACTGAATTTAAGCATCAACACAACTCAAATGCCTTTTCCTGCAGCATTTATCACATTCCCAGACCCAGGAAGGCGAATGATCTACCCCTAACTTATAACCCAATCAACGAGTATATGAATACAACGAATATCACACATATATGTCACACGAATACCACACATATATGCCACACGAATATAACACATATATGTCACACGAATATCACACATATATGTCAGACGAATATCACACATATATGTCACAAGAATATCACACATATATGTCACATGAATATCACATATATGTCAACAGAAATTACCAAACGAAGTAAAACATATGGAAGGCATGAAAGATAACCGGCAACCTTACTGAAACACAACATACGAGTAAAATGAGCTGGAGATCCAAACGAATGCTTTAAAAACGTCAAGTTGTATACTTTCAGAGTTTCACTAAATTTTCAAACGAACTGCAGAAGTTACAGCCATTTCAGGAAATTGTTAACTAGTATCTTATGATTGTCCTCTCGTCATGAAAATCTCTTCCCTTTGTATTTAGACAAGTATCCCCTTTGCTCACATAAGCTCAGAATTAAGAGACCACAAAAATCGACGGTTTTACTATTAAGCAACATGGCCAAAATCAGGCCACTGTATACATTTCGCAGTCTATTTGAAATTGACGCACCGTCAAAAATGATGTTACATTCTAACGATCGATAGCCTACAATACTTGCGAAAATTGTAAACTTTCTAAGTTTATGGGACAAAAGAGGAATTTCGATAAAGAATTACGACTACAATTTGCCATTAAGTAGCAGTAATATTAAAATTAAGTAAACGCCTGCAAGACGAAAAAGGACTGGGTTAGAATTGGATTGTGTGGCAGGACAAAAAAAATAATTATAAATAATAATAAATAATTGCGCGAGCAGTCTCAAAGGAACACTTTATATAATGTTACCAGGGTACAAACTGTCAGTTACAAGGCAAGGCAGATGATGAGAATAAAGAAATTAATGTGACTTACCTGTATAAAGTAAAAACAAAATAAAAAATTTCTGATTATTTTCTCCAACACAGTTATTAATCCTGAAAAAGAAAAAAAAGTAGTAGCAAAAGAATAACACCACAACAAAACACCAGAAAACAGCATAAAATGGGACTACAACAGAGTAATATGCCATGTGAAGAGATTTGGTAGAAACATTGGGGCATAGTGAAGCAATAGATATTTTATGACACATGCAACCAAGAGCACTTGAGTTACAAAAAGAAAATTAGTTGTCGCCAAATTCACCTGCACGCTTCCCATAAGCATCGGAATATTTCCATAAAATGTTTATAAGGACAAAGCAAAGAAAATAACCACATAAAACAGAGCATCTTATTTCTGAGTTTTTTCTGGAATAACAAAACCTCTGGGATTACGTTCTGGTTGCATACTTCTTTTAAGTTGTTATTCCAGCTTTATGGTCTCTTTGAAATTTAAGTAGATTTATTATATCTAGATTTAGTATTCCTAAAATGCCATGAGAGAATACGAAAAATCTGGAACATTTAAATTAAATTGTGTTCAGACACTATGCCCCAAAATAATCTCTTTTTCTTGCTTGCTCTCAAAATGTTAAAAATAAAGAGTCTTCATACATGAATGAATAGTGGTCTGGGACCAAATGCTCAAAGAACTAGCCAATGCCGTACCACTGAGTGACGAAAGGTGTGGGGTTTTTGGAAACTGTCGTGAAGAACACTTGTGAACATTTGTAACCGGAATTAACCAGAACTTTCAGTCGACAGCAAACTGCCAATTTCATGTGTATTCTGGAATGTGTTGACATTGTACGTCGTTAAGTAAGTAAAAAAAGCGCACTTCTGTGCTTCGTGCGGTGTATTTTGTACATGTAAAGAACTTGCTAGAAGGTTCCATGGACCCGTTTCCCCGAATTTTCGAGGCAAATTTCAAAACCTATATAAACCGACGTTTTCCCCATACTCTTGTCTTGCTTGTTGTATTTGTATTACTTAGTTCTAAATAAATGTTAATTTCAAAATCCTGTGTTTATTTTTGGTTGACTATCGTCACCGATACAACAGGGCGCAGAGGGCAGGATTCTTCAGCAACACTAGGACAAAGAGCCAAGTTGAAGACTTCCCACGTCTCCCGCATTGGTGAAGATCAGCAACTACTACGATGTCAGAGACAGCCAAGCTCATTGAGCTCTTGCAGCAGCACATGGCCCAACAGACAGCAGAGGTGGAGGCTCAGAGGCAACAACAGCAAGCCCAATTGGTAGCCCAGGAACGCCAGCACAGGGAACAAATGGGGACCTTGGTATGTAGCCACGTAGCCGCAGCCATGCCATCCCAGATTCCAAATATCCCGGTTTTCGAAGCATTTGATTCCACTTCTGAACTCTGGCCTGACTACCTGGACCGCTTCTGTACTTTTGCCGGGGCATTTTCTGTTTTGGATGGCAAGCTGGCCAAACTTTTCCTGACCAACCAGTCAAAAGAAGTCTTCTACGAAACCTGGCCCATCAACAGACCACACCAAAAAGCATCAACAATTTGACGATTGATGAAATCACCAATTTTATGAAGAACCAATACGACCCCACGCGATTAGTCGTCCACAGACGGTTCAAATTCTGGAGTGACATGCGATCGAAACCAGGGGAAACACTCCAGGAACTCACGGCCCGTATCCACCAAGATGCTGCAACGTGTGACTTTGCCTTGATCAAGGATGCCCAGGATGAAGCACTCTGCTGTCGCTTTAGTTAACAATGAAGCTGTCTAAAGACTTGTTAAGGGTCAAAGACGACGAGCTGGATTTTGCCCAGCCCGTCCAAATTGCCACTGAAATGGCGGACACAACCAAGGTTGCCAAAGAAAAGGTTCACGGTTTCAAGCGAAAACCCGTCCAAAAGGTCAGCTGACGCCCTAAACCCGAACCCAAAGGGAAAGATTCATCCGACAAAGATGTCAGTGGTGCACAGAAGGTTCGTTTTCCATGCCCTCAATTGCCGTTACAACAACTCAGAATGTTATTACTGCAGTATTAAAGGACATTTGGAAAAGATCTGCAAGAAGAAAATTTCAAAAGAAAAATCTCCAGTGAAAAGAACTAAAGTGGTCAACACAATCTCCAACAAGAGATCCTTGCCAAAATTGGAAGTACCCCTCAAGATCCACGGCGAAACGGTCCATATAGAACTGGATGCCGCCACCACTGGAAAATTCATTTCCAAGCAACACTGGGAGGATCTTGGTTGCCGCCTCTCGATGAATCCAACTTTAGTTTGAATCGGCCAGCAATATCGTTCATAGCCCCACCCAGGACCCAGGATTCCAAAGAGCCACAGGACATTGAATTCACTGTATCCGAGATTCGCGATCTAAACCTGTTGGGATGAAATGCCATCCGTGACCTAGGCATTTCACTTGATAAGGTTCTCAAAGCCACGGAACCATGCCATGCCATTTTCAGCCATCTGAATCCGGATCTGAAGCTCCAACAATGGTGCCAGTCCTTACGACGGGAATTCTCCGACCTTTGGAAACTGGAACTGGGATGCCTTGAAGATTTTGAGCTGGAAATAAAGAGCAAAGACAATGCCCAGACCCTTTTCCGGAAGGCCTGTCCCGTCCCATATGCAATGCAATCCGAGCTAGATTTTGGGAATCCTGCCAAAGTAGGATTGCCAAAGGAGTCTGGGAGCCTACTTAATTTTCCGAATATGGAACCCCCGTGGTACCCATCAAGAAGACACTATTGACAGGGCAGAAGAAAGCCAAGCTACACAACTGTGGCGACTACTTCATTACAGTCACCCTCAACTGGAGGACCATCGTCATCCATTACCTCTCCCAGAAGAACATCATGCGCAAGCTGGGAGGCTGTTACGGTTTACAAAGATCTTGTGGATGCCTGCAACCAGATCAAATTGGCCCCGAGCAGCCAACACTAGTTGTCCTTCAGTATGCACAAGGGTGTGCTACTCCAGAAACATATACCATTCCAAATCAAATCCGCACCCAGGTATTTCCAACATCATGGAACAACTCACCAAGGATTTACCAGTAGTGGCCATTTAACCTGATGAATTAATGGTCAGTGGGAAAGATTTGAATGATCATTATAACAACAACTTGTGGCATGTTCTCAGATGCCTGGAGGGTAATGGTCTTCGTTGCCGGCTTGAAAAATGCCAATTCACTCAGCCATATGTTGAATATCTTGGGCACCTGCTTTCCCATGAAGGAATCGCCAAGGGGCCCAAAGTCGATGCTGTCCTCAACATGCCAGCACCCAAACATGATTCCAGCCACAAAGCATTTAAGGTACTCGTCCAATTTAATGCCAAATTCCTTCCCCTGGATCTGGCAACAATTGCAGCACTGCTATACGAGCTGGTGAAAAAGGATGTCCAATGGGCCTGGGAAAAGAAGCAGAAAGAGGCTTTCCAGAGGCTAAAAGACCTGCTCTCTTCCGAGAATGTCCTAGTCCACTTTGACAGCTATCTTCCCTTGAGTCTGGCCTGTGACGCATCCAAAGTTGGCATTGGAACTGTCTTGTTCCACTGCTATCCAGATACCACCGACTGCCTAATTGCCAATGTTTCCACAATGCTCACAGACACTCAAAAGAACTAGTCAGATCCAGAACGAAGCACTGGGCATCATTTTTGGGTTAAAGAAATTCTACCAGTATCTCTATGGAAGGAAATTCATACTGGTTACCAATCATCGATCGCTCAAGACTCTGTTTGGTCCTGGCAAAGACATTCCTCTCCTTGATGCCAACTGTGTTGCCTGATGGGCTCTACTTCTGAGTCAATTCAATTACCAAATTGAATACCACCACATCAAGGATCACACCAATGCCGATGCCCTCACCCGCTTTCCATCAAGGGATAATGACAGCTTTGATGGGGAGGAAAGTGAAGATGACACCATGCTGGTATGTGCAATACCGAAAATTGACAATAAAGTGATCCCTGCCGACCATCCCGAGAATCCACCAGAGACCTGGTCATTTCTACAGTGCTCGTGAAGGTTGGCCACCCAGGACAAGTGATGAAAGGTTCGAAATGCAGTGCTTCTGACAAGTCACTGACCCTGTCCATCAGCAGTGGGTGCCTTGTCCTTGGATCAAGAGTTGTTATCACTGCTAGTATGTGACGTTGACTTTTGGAACTCCTACAACTTGGAGACATTGGGATGCAGCGGATGAAGAACCTCCCCCGCACATCGGTCTACTGGCCCAACATCGACAATATTGAAGCCACTTGCTGTCAATGTTGCACCTATGGTGAAAACCAGAACAAGCCTGCTAAGCCACCCATTCATCCTTAGATGCTCCCAGAAAAGCCCTGGAGTCACCTCAATCTGGACCACGCCATCAACTTTATGGGTTCCAACTCGCTGGTACTCACTGATGCCTATTACAAGTATCCATGCATCCATACCATGCAGTCAGTTTCCACCAAAGCCACCATTCACCTCCTGGAACAGGACTTTGCCCACTTTGGTTATCCCCATACTTCCCAAATGAATAACTCAACTGCATTTCAACCCAGAGTTCAAAGCATGGTGTCAGGGCCATGGGATAGTCCATCTTATAGGAGCTCCTTACCATCCAGCTATATCTGCAGAACGCCTTATTCAAACATTCAAGCAGGCACTCAAAAAGTCCAGCCTTCCTCCAAGGAAAGCCCTGCAAGAATTCCTCATGCAGTTCTGTGAAACCCCTAACCCCACTGGATACTCCCCAATAGAACTCCTGAATTCCCACCAAATCCAGACCACCATCGACACTTTGCTCCCTTCTCCTGCCCACAAAGCCCAAGGGAAACAAGCCAAGGAATCCTAAGACCTGGACCTGGTTTCCAAGGTAGTTCAGTCCTACCAAGTTAGAGATCTGGTCTATGCCTTCTATTCTGACCCCTCAAGAGACAAACAAGGTCGTTGATCCAGCCTTGTTCACCAAAAGCAAAGGTTCTTGCACTTTCAACACCCGAGTTCAGCCAAGGGATCCCACATGGAGAAGGCATCGGGAACAACTGCAGCTCCGCTACATGTCAGAGGATGATGCCGAGCCCGAGAATATGCCAGTTTTGTCTTCTGAAGCTGGTTTCAGCATGGATTCAACTCCACCATCTTTAGTGACCGCAACATCTCATCTGCCCAAAGATCCTCCAGGCAATGCAGAACACGACAGAAGACAGTCACTTTGAAGCTCTTCCAGAGTATGGCCCTCACCACCAATGGCATTCTAGACGTCCCCACAAGCCAGTTAAGAGGTTTTCATCTTCATGATGAGCTTCAAGCTAGGTGGAGAGGTGTTGTGGGGAACACTTGTGAACATCTGTAACCAGAACCTTCCAGAACTTTCAGCAGACAGCAGACTGCCAACTTTCTGTGTATTCTGGAATGTGCTGACACTGCCTGTTGTCAAAAGTAAATGTGCACTTCCGTGCTTTGTGCAGTGTATTTTGTATATCTAAAGAACTTTCTAGAGGGTTCCATGGCCCTGTTTCCCTGAATTTTCGGCGCAAATTTCAAAACCTATATAAAGCAACGTTCTCCCCATTTTCTTGTCTTGCTTGTTGTATTTGTATTACTTAGTTCTAAGTTATGTTAATTTAAAAATCCTGATTGTTATTATTCGACTATTGTCCAAGATACAACAGAAACAAACCAACAGGCAACAAAAACCAGAAATAAGGTTCTGTTCCCTAAAACAAATGGTAGAACCCCTCTCAAATGCAAGGTATAGAGTTATAATACAGTGCAAAACATAACCCAATGATACCAAAAGCCATCAACATATGAAGTAAGGTGCCAACAGTAGGATCAGCTTTAACTGTATGTACATTTCAACTACATTTCATTTAATTATGTGCCTCTCACATTCAAGCTTTTGTGAGTGGAAAATCAAGGTGTCAACCTCAAAGTCTAGTTCAACATGTTGTCATTGACACAATCAGTAAAAATGCAACGACAAAACCACTCCTAAACAAAAAAGGAGTTCTATTGAATACTTATAAATTTGATTGCATTACCATGGGCAATGGTGATCCATTTTCTTAATACATCTTTTACATATCCTGCAAAAAATTTGCAAAAGAAGAGATCTTAAAAGATTTATTTAGCCAACCTTCCTTTCTAGCATCCTCCAACTATAGAAATATTGGAAAGACTTCCCTTCCCTATATCATACACCAGAAACAACAAAAAGCCAATAGAAGTGTCTAGTGACTGCTAATTACATTTGTTATGTTTCTCTAACTCTTTAACCTTGAGATTAGAGATTTGTTTTCTACCTCTACATTATTTCTTTCAAGTAGTGCTAGTGATCAACATAATGCTGAGTAATATCCTAGAAGAAAAATTGATTATCTATTATACTTGGTCTAGTTGGAGTATATTTGGAAACGCAGCCTTTTTATCATTTAGAAATCAGATGTGATAACTCCATTGGTACACGACCAAAAAATTTCTTGAGATGATATATCATTATTAGCATAGATTATTCTCTCTGTCTGTCAGAAGGCACAGTCTTGGGCTGTTACGGCCTTGACGATGGCATGTCAGCGCTTCCGGTCTTCTGCTAGGTGTGATGCTCCTGCCACACTATTTCCTGTTTTATGATGCCATCACACTGTGCCTGTGCCTGTGCCTCTTCTAACCTCGGATGATCAGTTTTTCTAGCCCTTAATGTTGGATAGCATGACCAAAGTAATTATTCGCTAAACTATTTTGGAAATTATTTGCTTCCAAAGCATCACGTCAGTCTGCAACTGGTCTAGTACCCAGGCATTTGTTTTCCTTTCCTGCCAGAATATCCGTATTTTCCAGTATGCCCACATACATTGATACCAACTGTAAAACCATTATGCAGTTTTGCATCTGCTTCTACACCCTGATAATTAAATAAATTCTCTCCAACAACAATGGAAATTTCAAGTTTATAAGATTAATTTAGGGAGAAACAGTAATCCAAAGCATTTTTATTGTTATTTTTATTTTATTGTTAGTTTTATTTTAGTATACAAAAAAAGCAATACTGGCACTTACCTACAATGATGGGCCCGTGGTGGCCTATAAGCCTCACACCTCCCACATACTGTCCATTCATTTTCATTCTAAATATAAAAAGCAAGATTACTTGTATAGTATAACCTGCCTTGGTGGCCACCTCTACATAAACAGCTGCCAGGCAAAGTGGACATCAATTAACCAGCCATTACAATTTACCTAGCAATTTACCTTCATAGAATTCACCTGTCTGACATGGTTAGAGCTCACTTTCATATGGACCAGGCTAATGTTTTCCCAGTGTACAATCACAGACTCTTGAATAAACCAAATCCATGTAACTAAACAAATTCTATATTACACTAGAAATTGGGGGGATCTTATGCAACTTAGTTCGCTGCTTTTGTACTTGAACAAGTATTTACCGACAGACTAAAGTAGGTTTCCAAAGTAGAGGATGTAATGTCTAAACTTGTTGTTGCCAAAAGATGTATTGCAAGGCAAAGAAATATAGCTATTTTCCATCTTTGTAGCATTACAAGCTTACTGATATCAAAAACCTCTATAATGACAAAAAATTGGTTAGTCCCTTAGGTGGCCATTATAGGCAAGTTACAATCCATAACAACGTTGTTTTAACTAATCCTCACGGCTATCATTTAAAACAAAGCAACAAAATCTCATATGACTACTAGCTTACAAAAATAATCAACACATGGTGTTGATACTGATAGCACAAGAGCGTTAAAAGGGGGATGAAGTAATCTTATTAAAAAAGGATACTAAAATATTTTGCAATGAATAGTTTGTAAAACATAAAAATCAAATTTATTATCATTTACTCTTCACATAAGAAATTTTATGGCACATTATACTGATACAAATTTTTGGAAATTTAACAGGCAGTCAATGACAAAAGACCCCATGACACTTTTGTAATCGTTAACAGGTAATGGGTACCCCAACAAAAACATCGTCAGCAGAAATGGTAAGTTAGAACTGTGTTACCTTGTTTATTGTCCGGCTATTACTCCGTATCTCAGAGAAATCAAGTTTGGCAGCAGGCAGAGGAACTATTCCTGGTTAAAAAAGTATTAAAAAATATTCATATTTGAACCCTTGACCTTTTTCCATTGTTAAAACTAGTCTCAGATCTTTGCTTCAATAACTTTATTAACAGTACAGTATGCATATAATTGTTGCAAAAGTCCTGAGACATATTTTGCAAATATTTCACCTGCCAAACAAGGTTGTTGTTTGAGGACGTTTATGCCATAACTAATAACATCCATTTGCATGGTGACAGAACAACATGTTTTGGGAGGGTAGGGGGATTGAGTTAAACCAACCGGGAAAGACACTTTCAGGTCAATAGAATTTGAGTAAAAATTGTACGAGTATCCTAAAGACTGCTGTCATAATTGTTCATTTTTGAGGATTTACTTAGTAGCATCAAACAACACCGAGACTTCAAACATTTGTCAAAAACCCAACAAAACTAGCAAATTTATCATCTTTTAACTATCGATCATCATTGCTACAAAAAGCAAAACAAGAATTATGTTTCATTATTTACAGCATACTGTAAGGACTATTGCATAAAGATTGCAATAGAATTTACGTTTTTTATTAAAGGTGTACATGAATGATTTCCCATTCCCTGTAACCAATGTTCATTGATTGCCCAGATGCTTCTCTATCCAACAAGGAAACAAATGAAAATTTCCACCATTTAGCAAATAATATATGGGTAGTCGTTGTGGATGGGAACTCATAAATCTATAAATAAGTATATATATCACAAAAAAACAAAAATTGGAGCACAAGTTTTGAGACAAAATCTCCCTACCAGAAGAATTTAGAGAGCTCCTTAAATCAGCTCTTGGAATCCCACCCATAATTAAAAGCTATTTTATATCAATCCATTACAGTTCACTACTTCTCTTTTTCCAAATTACTGCTCTTTCACATGTCCCTCTGCTTAGTTTACTTTGGCACAAAACCAATGATCTAGTGCAAAACATTGGTATTGCTAATATAGTGTATGTAATAACATTTTCCGAAAAATTTTTGTTTACATGATCCAAAAGTAAACTGTTTGTCTGTGATTTAGTAGCCATATCAACATAAACATATGCCTATGTCTACAAATACCATTCCACATTCAAAAATTGTTCACTTAAAATGTACTTAAAGTACCAAAATGTACATTAGTGTAAATAATTAATAAAGGCTTATACGCATTAAAGCATTGTTGTAGAAAGTAAATATACATAATTTTCATTAAACAAGCAGGGTTATCAATGTAACATCTCTAATATGAAAAAGGGCATGGCTCCTGTAGCTATAATGGGTCACACCCAAATCTGAAATTTGTTTCAGCTGCCACTGCCATTGATCCTGATTGGTTCTTCCAATGATAACATGACATACTCCACTTCATTAATGCCAATTGGTTCTCCTCATGATAAGATGATGGGCTGCACTCACAAAAAAATCAAATTTCCACTTAACCAAAAACATTGTGGTAAAATTGTAGCATCACTAACAAGTTCACACTCAACTGATTTGGATAAGTCCATTTATTCCTTTTACAAAGGAACTAACTGTGAGTTAAAAAGGATGATCAACATAGAAGAAACATAATCCTGCAATTCTACTTCCAGGTTCATGGCATTGCAATGCATCAAATACACTGCCACTCTAAGACAAATATAATAGCTGGCCACAAGGGTTACTGATGCCCATGCTGGTATCTCATGATAAATTTCTGGACTATACGTTAAGAAGTACATCTTTAGGAACAGCAAGAAGACTCATGTCCCCCTTACCCTAATAAAACAGTAGCGTCTTCAACAGGCTCCCCTTCAGGTATCGGCCACCATAGCAATGAACCATGCCATCTCAAATTGTTTGTATCACTGTTTGTGTTTCCGAATAGATCAATATCAAATTTGCTAACTAATGATTAACTGTTATGTGACAGAACGACATTGGATTAGATGATATCTAACTTACTAAAACTTATCGCACAAGCTTTTATGCCTTGTTTTCCTAGCTGGGAAAATTTAACATCCTCATTCACATATCAATTACTAATAACCTACCTCCATCCTACATAATGTTTATAAGTGTAACACTTTAGAAATTCTAGCACAACCAGGAAAATTTATAGAAAAATTATTCTCACAATATTTCTTAAAACAGGATAGCTTTTTCTCTGTGCAAGGAACAGTCAAAGCATGCAGCAAAGAGAATGCATTGAAGATCCTGTTTTGCCATGTAAAAGACACTGCCTAGCAAGACTTTGAAGACGCAAAGATACCCATTGACATACCACTGGTCATAATGTGACTTACTGGTGTGCCAAAGAGTTCTTTTCTCATAAACTGTATATACCTTTTGTCAAGTTTCTGCTTGTTGTGCCCACTATAAATTCAATGCTAGAATCACGTTACTTGGGAAAAGCACTGCATTAGGTAACCACTAGTTGACAATGCCATCCACCCTGTATTTTTGACATAATCTTGTTGCTTCTAACAAGAAAACAAACACACAACACAATGCTCCCTCCAAACAAGCAAATTCAAAATAGCAAAGTGCATAGACTGCATACCTGGGTCTGATAGAGTTGCCTTCCCATGCGAGTAACAGAGTAAAAATAAAAGTGCATTAAAGAAGAATACATGCACAGTTCCCCATAAGCTGAAACACAAAAGAAGTAAAAAAATAAATCTTGCATGAAGCTCTATCAAATGGTAGAGCCATGGCTAACAATAGCATCAAATAAGCTGGTCTACATATTAAAGCACCTTTCAACTACATCCCATTAATCTTAAGTTTTGGCTACAAATGGGTTTCTAGGATTGTACACTATCATCACCATTCAGTTTGTAAAAGCCAGTGTAACATTTGCATACCAAGGGTTTTTCCTGTGCACCTTGGATATTTGGTCCTGGTAGTTATATGGGTACGGCAGTGTGATGATAGCAGAGGCATTGAAACCCTACCTTAATGTGGAAAGGAAAACCATGCTCAGATAATGGCACAAGACAAGTAGTATTCAGCAATGTATCTGCCAGGCGGTATCTCTAAGCGGTAAGACTTTTAAAGAATTCAAGTTAAAGGCACAAGGTCCATTATAGTATAAATTATGGTACAATAGCCTAACCCAATGCGGACTTGTATGTTAATCACTTTACACAAATTGCTGGCACATGTGGAGAACGCCCACAACATGGGCATGCATTAAATAAGTTTTTAAATAGCAGCGGAAACAGTTTCATTGTTTAGCCTGGATTACATAGACTGATACAACGAGGTATGGGAAATGGTCGAAACTTAAAGGATTTCACGAATTAGCTGTGAAAGAGTTGCAAATGGTCTTGAGTTGCAAATGGTCTTGTGTTGCCAAAGCGTACTCCGCTTAAAAGGTGACAGTGGAAAGAGCCGTGTATGGATTGTGGTGTCTAGGTGAGGATGTACACAGTAAATTTGAGCAAATAACGTGTACACATATATATGGCAAGGTGTTGAAGCCTTGAGTGAAGTGAAAAAAATGACACGTATAATTAAAAAATACACAGCAGCAACACACGGAGGGTTTCCGATGAGCTTCCATAATATTCAGACATGAAGAATATAGCAAAAACGTTTTCAATGTACCTTTCAGCAAATGATGGTATGATGATATGACAAACCACGCAGTAATCGCTGTAAATAACACACGCATATGTTACCAGGAGACAAAAAATCCCACATGGATCAAATCGGAAAACATACATTCTCGGCAATCACCAGCTACTCCTAGTTTGCTATCACATGGATTGGGCTTCAACGTAAGATGTACCTATGTACACTTCAGAACCAAGCAATAAAATTCACTACACAAGACATCGTGAGGTTACACAATGCTACATAACTTCACAAATGGTTACAACACTCACGAAAAAGTTGCCAATTTTTGGTTGCCCAATGCACTTGTCAACTCAAGGGCAAGAACAGAGTTTGAAAATCTATCACCTCGGCTCCAGTCCGAGAATGTCAGTGAGAAAAATGGAGCAGACAAATGGTTAGAGGATACGACTTTAGGCTTATAGGCTTATACAACTGTCTGAAAAAATGACGACGCTGCCTGTAAATTTCCAAACAGCATCATTGCAGATGTGCAGACAGAAGTAGCATCACTTATCACCAGATTCAAAGAGTGACTGTAACACCATGTGTGTACATGCAAACTTGAAACTTCGGATATCTTTGCTGTCAAGCCATTATACTTCCCAGTCATGTTAGCTGCACCATCAAAAGAATCACCTACGCAATCTCTGATGTCTAATCCATTTCTGTCGAGGAGGCCTTTTACAAGATCAAAAGTGCTTTACCCGTTGTAAGATGTTGCTTTTCCCAAAGACAGAAGCCTTTCATATACACATTTCTGTCATGCACATATCTTATGATTATAGCACATTGATCATGAGCTATGATATCTTGTGTTGTATCACCTTCAAGAGAGAATATTCCAGCTTCCTTTACCTTGCTGATTATCGTCTCTTGAATGAAATCTTTGAAAACGTGCATAATCTTTGTTATTGAATCGCACCTTAGAAAAGTTACCAAGGATCCACGGCCATGTTTACAGGTCCTGTCATCTGATCTAGCTTTCTTTCTTTTCTCTATGCTTGCTTGGGATTTTGGCTTTATTGATATGCTCCTTCAAAACTGTGTCTGATTCTGCAACTAATTTGACTACTTCAATCAAATTTCCGTGATTTACTGTGGGGTCCTTTATCTCATGTGCACCCTCGTGTCTCTTCCCCGAAAAGACAATCCCTGTTTTCCAAAAACAGCAATAATTTGAGCAATCTTCTTCAGAACCTCTCTTTTCTTGTCAACTTTTTTTCTTCTGATATCAACCACAGTGATGTCTAACAGCTACACAACGTTAGCTTTAGACTTGCGAAGTAGGAAAGCTTCTGCTGACAGCGAATGCATTGTCGAGGCTTCGTGTTCATTTATTCTGTTATAAACATAAGGCTTTTACACAACTTATTGAAAGTGAGGTAATGTCTTTTCACCAGAATACCAGTAGATGTTGTTCTTGAAAAAGCTATTTCTACATTAAATGATACTTGGTCATCAGGAAGCTTTGGGTGAAAGTCAAAAAATCCATCAATACCCAGAAGACTTTCTAAACATCTTTTCCGCTGTTGACTTTGATTGCCCTGACAATGACATGTTGGCACTATCTTCTATCTCCAGAGCATTTGAAATCTCCACTACGTCAGCTTTTCTTAAAGATTCAGGAGTATCTAGCTCTATCTGTACCGTCTTTTCTTCAGCGGCAGTTGTCCCTGCAAATTTCTAAATTGAATTATTCCAGTAAAGTGAATATAATTTAATAAAGCCTTCAAATTATCTGGTACTGTGTATTTATATATATACTGGTGCTCTTATTCCAAAACAAATAAATAGGATGAAAGATCTGATTTCCCAAATAAAAAGTTTTCTCCAAAGACATAATCTTTCTTGTATTTATCGAAACTTATTATTTTTTTATCCTATTTTTGACAGTCTTTCTTCTTGTTTTTTCAAAATACTGACATTTTTTCAACTCCGATTATGTTAACCCTATCCCAAATATTATTGCATATTTGTAATTCTCCGAGTCCAATAGCTATCGAAAGATATATCACTTAATGTTGGGTCAAGTGGTCCATTTTGTTCATCACCGCCCTTGATTCGAATTCGCAAAAACCACAGGTTTGTCATCATAAAGAAAATTTGTCAATGCTGACATTTGATATTGAAATCGA
>JANTCA010014977.1:3969-25746 GCA_024741275.1 Chironex yamaguchii | reverse complement strand
GGATAGGATTGCTGGTGCTAAATACTCACTCAGAAAAAATCGGCTCCATAGGATAAGATTTTCAACTCCCTCAAAGCAAAAATCCAACATTTTTCTGCAAAAAAATGGTTTAAATGGCCATTATCAATTGCTTTGAGAGAATCTTAAAATACATCAGATTAATTCCATTCTTTTTCCTACATTGGGGCCCAAATATCAAATTAAAAATGGTCTTTTTCAAATTGTTTCTACTAAGTTGCATAGATTGCACTCATTGTATGGTGAAAAATTACTATTTACTTCTCACAGTTGGCATTAGTATGGTCTTAAAGTCAATGTTGGAGGCCTTTGTTTAGCTACAACGTCCTCTAACAGAGGTATTCAAAAAGTCGCACTGTCCAAAATAACTAGAAAAACTGGCTACCAATTCTTTTTGCCTGCATACATGAGGTGACAGAGTTAAGAATGGTGCACTTTAGGGATGAGTTAAGGCCTAAAGGTGACAAAACCAGTGCTACAGATAAGTTCTTGCTCAGACGTCTGAAAAAAACCTTCAAACACCCAAATCTTGACTATTAATCCAATCAGCTAGTGAGATTTCAATGCAAAACTGCCATTTAGAAACAGCAATGAACTCTCACTTACTGCTAGATGTATTTGAAGAGAAAATATATTGTCACGGTAAGTTGAGTGCTTTCATCACCAGAAGACCAGAGTTCTGGACTCAAGATCACAAGACCTGATGCAGTCCAGCAAGCACAGTTCATAATAAACACTATTTATCATATGAAACTGGTAAATATGTCTAGGGAATTGCACTTTGTTAAAAATGACCAAGCACTTCTGAAACAAGTTAAATCTGTCAGCAAGTTAGTTACTTTTAAGCAGTGCTGTACCTCCAAAGTGAGGATGTGATTAAAGTGCCAAACCTGAATGTCATGGCTAACCACCAGAAGTACCAGTAGAAATTACAGTACCCTACAGCTGTGGGCAAGGTCTTACATTCCTTGTTCAAGCATACTTGGTACCTTAATACCACTCTAAAGCCTCTGGCTGTTCTAGACGATAAGGTGCCAGATTATAAAGAGCAGAAGATTGCTGAAGCATTGATCTCCAGAAAAATGCCACATTCCACATATGTGAACTATCAACTACAGAACAAGGCCTCTTGTCGACGTAAATGCAGTACTTGAACAAAGCTTGTCTGGCTCAACCGAGACACCAAGCCTCTTACCACTATTAAATGAGTTTTCTTTCTGAAAGTTCTCTTTCATTGGACTAGATAAAGAGAGGCTTTGTGATTGGTTAGTCTTTGGCCTATTCAGTCCTGCTATAAGAAGGACTATCAAAGACCAGCATCGAATATGCTGCCAGCCTTGTTGACCATGCAGAGAAAGCTGTTGGCATAAGGCAGTAATTTTTCCAAAAATATACTGATGAAGAGGTCAAGCAGCAAAGACAGCCAAAAGTGGACGGCATACGCTTCACTATGAAGGAGCAAGGCAGGAAATATAGCTCCAAGAGCAAGAAGAGAATGGGAAAGTTCCTAGAAAAGCTCAAAAATAAAAGGACAAAGTAATCTTTGTTTTTATAGTCCTAAATTAATTTTTCATGTATTTCAAGAATCACAATTCACCTTACCTGAAAACTGAGGCTTAAATGAAAGTTGGCCATTTATTAAGCAACTTTCAAAAAATCAATGTCTAAATAGGTGAGAATTTTGCCACAAATCTATTGAAACAAAAAATCTTGTGAAGCATAAAATGAGAAACTATGATAGAAACAAGTCTATAAAGCTACAAACCTTATTATTGTGACAAACTGGCTCATTGTCAGTTCCTGAGGAACAAGGAATTTGGTTTTGTCTAACAAAGGAAGTGTCTTTTCTTTGTGATACCTTTCAACAATAACCTAAAAAATAGAAACAATGACAAAATTTGGAAGATTTATCTGTAAAAAATGATACATCATATTGATATTATAATATATAAAGTATTCCAATGAAGACAACATCAAAATGTCTAACAATTGTGTATTTTCGAGTCATACAACAGGAATTTTCAAATAAAAAGCAAAGCACAAAATTACTAGGCTTTACCTCATAGAAAGTTATACATGACAGTGGTGCATTCATCTGTGGAAATTACACATTGCTCTTAGGTGACCATGTGATAAAATAACAACAATCATCCTAGAGCAACCTATCCCAAAGTTTAGTAACAGGGTCTAAAACACAATCTGGTGTAAAAGATGGTTTATCATAATAAAGATGGCTCTCAGACTTGTAATTTCATCAACCAGAGTCATGTTTACGTTGCTCAGTATATCTCCTACAAGAGTGGATTTGAGGGTTCTATCCCACACCCAGACTCTTAAGGCAGAACTAAAATACCCTTTAAAAAAATCTGCAATAGACTTCATATTTAGGATATTCAATCTGACATACAAAATCTTAATAAGTCATGGGCTATAATATCATCATTACTCCAGTCAAACTGCTTTAAGTATATCACTTTAAATCATGGTCTTATAGAAGTGTGATATTAGACACGGGATATACTAGGCATGCATTTTCATTACTCCTATTTCAATACAAACCCCCAATGTTCACCAACATGCTATTGTTTGCAAACGGAAAACTTTACAGCAAAATGTAAAGTTCAATCTTAAACAATTTTCTTTCCTGAATAATCAAATCAAAATACAAAACGCTCCTCTGTCCCTGGACGTGCCAGAATTCTAATTCAGTTGAGGGATAAGCAACCTCAAAAGTTAAGCATTTTGTCTGATGGAAAAACAAAAGAACCATGATAAGCAGCTTTTGCTGGTGTCAAGTGGATATCACTGTCGACATAATATCTGTGTTTCAACAAGTTTCAACCTCTTAATAATTAATTCAACCAGAAACGCCTTCAGTTGGATGGAAAACAGCCTAATTTTGGTTAGCTGTATTATATTTTCAACTTCCTCAACCTTGTAACATAGGGCATGCTAGGTAAATTTCGAGAGTTGAAACACCCAGGGCACATGATAACTTAATTGTGCCAGAAATAGGACTTGTTGTTGCCAATTTACACAAAAACCTGACAGTCAACCCTCTTTGTCTGGGCACAATATACGTCTAAACCGATCAATCCATATCTTTAGACTTGTATTGCTTCGTACCACCTGAAATTTCAAAGGGCTACGTCACATACCGACCAAAATATCCAGAATACCCCAGCTTACGGACGTGCTTTAATAGCAGCAGATAACACAAAAATTCTTCTGGACTATCCAACTGGTCGGTTAACTAAATGACCTTCGAATCAAATCCGACAAGCTTAATGTTTTTGTGACACAAACAATCCACAAGCATAGGAAAAGAATGCCGGCCTTTGGTAGCCTCAACCTTTCAGGGAGTAACAAAAAAGCAGGCCAATAAGCTTAACCGTAACTAGAGGGTGGACTTTTTCAAGACACCTCCAACAGAACAGCTTGACTTATTAAGAGTACTAGAACAATTTTGAATCGTCTATGCTATAGAATCTTAGGGCAACCAAGCCCAAACAAACGCACAGTGACGTCTTGGTTAGAACATGCGACGAACTACAAATAGCGTACATATTCCGTGCCACTTCAATTTCATTCAATTTCATTGGTGTTGTGACCGAAGCCCTCGTGAAGGGGGTAGAACGAGTCTCGAGGGTTAAGGTGTAGTAGGCCATGAAATAGACGCTTCTCAGATACAAACAACTTTAGTCATGTTGTGTACTTACTGGGATCTTCGAGGGGAACTTCGCTCTTATTCCTGCTACTTCGTCTCTTCGACTGGCTAAAATTGTGAAAAACACTTCGTAAAGTCTGTTGATCTTAACACAATGAAGACGAGCCTCACACAACGACACAAACAACAGTGACAGAGTTCGAAAACATGGTTAACTCATGGACCCACTCTGTTCACTTACCAAAGCTTTTCCTCTGCTTAAATGGCTTGTTTGATTTGGCATCAGCGTCGCCCATGTCTGGTATCCTTGTTGTAGCAGTGGTGATATGACTCTTTCAAAATGTTACTCAGACAATCCGTCCTATTGCCACCTTTGTGAATTCCCAACTCCAAGCCACTCTCTGTGCTGAAGTAAATCTTAAGGTTTATGCAAGACTGACTGTGAAGGTCTGTAATCGCTTGTGTCGTTGGCCAATATCCTGATCACAGCGCGCTGATTGGCTTATCTAGAAGACGATGGTGCAAATTACTGATTTTGTGATGATGATAAAGGTGTGGCTAAGGAGGATTGGAAACAAACTAAGATTAGAAAAGATGGAAACTCACAAGATCTCTCACAAATTTAGGCGATTTGAGGGTTATGTGTTGTTGAAAGGTTTCCTTTACTTTCGCAGACTTTGTCGTGGGGCTATTATTTAACGACTAAAACATGAAATTTGGACCGTTTCCTCCCATTTAAAGAAGGACACGATCTATGCTTAACTGTCCTTTAGAAGACGACATTTCCACCAGAGAATGACCCAAACGTCTTTTTTCATAAGGACTCGAATTACCATGGCAGACGCTTGGAAAGACACAAGATGTTGTTAATCAACTACACTTAATGGAGAAAAACACGAGCTGTCCGTGCATTGTTCAACCCATAAGGTCATATTTCTCTCTGCTGTTCAGTCAGCAGCTCCAGTTTTGGTACAAGCATATAAACTGGCACAACCAGGTCCACACCCATTTATAAGTATATACTTTATGACTTTTTCATATTAACCTAAGCATGTGTATATAAGATTAACCTTTTAGGATAATGGTGTAAACAAACTGAACTTTCCATAATTAGCTAAATTTAGGAAGGCAGTTGGGGAAAAAATTCTGCGCCCTTGCCCATTTCGTCATCAGAAAAAAAGAAAGAGAATTCATATCTTATGAAATACATACTCACAATTTGTTTAAATACCCTTGAATTTTTGACTAGACGTTTCGCGGACAGCATGCGAATAAAAAGACAGAGCAACAGTTACTATAGTCCTAGGATTATTGACTTTTAGCATGGCTATTCACAGACGTTTGCAGGTTTTAGCCAAATATGCCAGAGTCATTATATTGTTCTTACTTTAAATAACTTTGAAAATCTGTAGGGGAGCAACTGCCCCCCACTATGTATGGCCCTGGTTACTCTGACTATCTTAATACTAAAAGTAACAAAAATGTTAAGAAAAATTAGATACTAAGACTTTAGCAAGCGACCTACATGTGAGAGATTCCCCACAATTACCATATTCATTTAGGTCTCTACCAGTAGCAAAGATTTGGCACAAAGATTTGTACTAATTTTAAAAGGAAAGCCATGTACATGACAGTCAAGGCTTAGGAACTGAAACAGAATTTTCGCAGCTCACATCACATTTAAGTAAATGAAATCTGTTTAAACTTCTGTATTACATTGGTTCTGCAAAATAAAATGGTAATTGCTCACAGCAATCCATACTAGCAGCTTCTAGTTGCTTAATAGAAAGTAGGCAAATGAAACAATTTTGAAACCTAGCACTTAAGCACCTGGATTGAATAAAGTTTGTCTGGCACATTAGAAGAGCTTCAAGATCAAAAGGACAGGTTACCTCATAAACACTTTAGTCACCTCAACTTCGTATGCTTCCTGCCTGCCTGTGCTTGCCTGTCAGGATAAAAACTTTTATTGCCAAAATTTTTTTCAGTTGCAACCCTCTGGATCATTCCGCACTGACAGGTAATTGAAGTTACATTCTTTATTGCATGAACCCAAAGCAAAATGTTCTGAATTGATATACTCCAAAGATTTACTGGTTCCAGTTTTTGAAAAAACATGGTTTATATAGTCAAGTAGTTATCAATAGTTTCATTTCCTTTGATGTTGTGGCTAGTTTATCAACAATGTTATGACTATTAACCTTGCTGAGGATTTCACTTTCTATACTTATTACTATGAATGATTCAATGTTCTCTGGGCTCAAAGATGACCTTAACCTGGTGTTGATCTGCTTTGATTTCAAACATTTGATTCAACCTGTTTTACTACAAGCTTCAACAAAAAGGTAGACGGTGTGGAGTACATGTTGAGACATATATATAGTCAAAATTTAACCATCAGATTATGACTGCTCTGTCTAGGACAAGGATCATTATTATTTATTAATGAAATGTTGGCACATTATATAACAGTTCGCTGTCATTGGATACAAGCTCCTCTGGGATACTAACATACTTTGATTACGTAGCTGCTCACAGTATCCTCATTACAGGCCATCTGTATCTTAGCTGGAATACAGCTATCCTCTTTCCATCTGGTTTCACTATTGTCTAACCCTCACTGGGTACTAATACGTTCTCCTTCTTTACCATAGTGACTGAAGAAGAAAGTTAAAAAGAAAATGTTATAGGTAACTTTTGTTTCAGATCTAAAAATAATCATTTATATGGCCATACGTTTTCAATAAGTCAATTTTCTAAACCATGAGTAACCACAACATCTGAAGCTTATCATATGGGCCGGGTTGGCCGTTTGAGTTTCCTGTATGCATGCTGCAAGGATTTTCATTCCACTTTGCCAGACTGGAACTATCAAATAGAAAAAATTCAGCCTATTTAATCGGGATCCCGCTTGGCAAATGTGAAATCTCAGTTAGCGGAGCTAGCTCAGTTATCGTGTCATAGCGAGCTGCGTTTTATGAGAGTTTATCCATAAAAAAGATATCTCAGCAGACTTGGCAAGACAAGCATTATGGTTTTTCTCATTGATAGGCCCTTTAGAATCTTAAAGTTTCCTTGCAAAGTGCATCTTTATAACTGTATTTAAAATTGTTTATTGTCACTCTTAACAACGTAAAGCACGGTAAATTCTCATTTGAACTTTGATGCCAAAGTACGAAGTTGACTCGCAAGATATATTAATTGCTTGAATGTAATACCATGTCCCTTTTAACTATAGTGATTATTGTCAGTTTTAGCGAAATTGAAGATTCCATACAACAGCATTTGATCAAACTCTGCAATCCCTCTCCTACACCTAGAAGCTCTTGTTCTTGTTTAGGGAGAACGAAAGAGTATAGGACAGAGCAAAGCAGAGTATGCGCACTGGCTTTCATACCCAAATTGGAGTCATTTTTTTGCTTACATCATGTTTGATTTGCTTTAACTAAATATTGGGGTTCACCAGTTACGCTGTGTAGATTGTGGAAACAAAAACAAACTTGCAGCATTCACGTAAGGAAGTATTTAGATGAAATATTGCATTGATTCTAGAGATAACCCAAATTTTCTTCAAGCATTTCATTTGACTTTTCTGAAGACATCGTATATAAACGGATAAAGAAAACAGTTCCTTAAGGTCATTTATCTTTTTAATAGCTGTGATCGGTCAATAAATAACCTGAACATCTATCGAAAAAACGTAGCTTATAGATCGCTAAGTGAACTGCATAGATGTACATGTAAAGATGCCTACAATACTTCTTTATAAGAAAAAGGATCCAGTGCTGTACCAATGACTTTGAATGACTTTCTATGACTCTTTTTGTCAGAATAGCCCATTAGTTGGTGTGTAGGTTTTTGTGTTATACGGTTGCAAGTGGATTCTCGTCAGTTCCCTCTCAATGCAGCTGTTATGATACAGCGCCACTCTTTAAATAAATAAATACAGGTAAATATCCATGCATTTGATAGAAATGATTTTCTAAGAATTAGAGCTTGAGTGCCATGAAAAGTTGGTAGTACAACACGAATATAGTTCAGAAAATTGACCTCTGTAATTTATAGTCAAGCTAGAAAGATACATTTTTGATATTTTTATTTTTAAGCACCCTTCTATTTACAGGACAAACATTAATAACAGCAATTTTGTAATTGTTGAAGTTTCTATCCTTTTAAACAATTCGTATATTATTATTATCATTACTCATTTCATATCTCAGCTAACGTGCTTTTACGTCACTACCGAGCAAGATAATTTCCCAATACGAAAAGCTGCTAGGTCAAACATGCTAAGGTGCTTCTCAAAGTACACGTTTAAGTCGAGTACATTTCTAATGCGTGTAGTGAAGACAGGATCCTTTCTTACGGAAGTAGTGGAGTCAGTCAATTAGACAGTGTGTGCTCACAGGTAGAAATTGGATGGGGTCATTTGGTTAGGTCATACGTAAATTAACATGTCCAAGATTAACACACCCTGTCTCTAGAAAGGTCATGGGATAAAGTCCTAATATGCACGCCTTTCCTGAATCATGGCAATTGAACAGTCTAACTTCATTCTTTTTAGATAACAAATGTTATTATGGTTCTTGTTGGGAATTGTTTGGCCCTCTTACTCTTCTCCCATGCTTGTAGCCCTTAACTTGCCCCAAGTAAAGCATACATGTGATACTTGAAACTTGTTTGAGGAAACTTTGTAATCACTTAAGCTTCGACAACTAACTATGTACCGTAAATCATAGAATTAGCCCCTGCGGGCTTATTTATTTCTGATATCTTTTGAATGGGGACTCATTGGAGAGGGGCTTATACTAGGGGGCTTATAAAGTTACTTGAAACATGCTTCTTAAGAATTATCAAAATTTCTTTCTTTTCATAATAAAAAGGAATAACCTAAGTATACATGTTAGTCCATAATCCATACGATTGATTTCGTAAAATAATTTCTTCTTACCTATTATGATAATTATAAAGTTATAAAATGGCTAGTATCAGTGTGCTTCGATATGAATTACAAAGTGGAATTTATGGCTCGTATACGAGGACATCATATATGTAAGGAAACCTGGTACACTAAGGTAAGGGAGGAACTGGTGTACCATAACGACGATCAGGAAGAGGCCATGCGATATGGCCACAATGCAAGTTGCGCTTTTTAGTCAGCATGCCATGAAAAAAGCGAATAATTAGCTGGTCATATTTCAGTTGCAATTTCTCAATCAATAAACTATTTTCTCGATGCTGTAAATACAAACAACATGACTGCTGTCGTTACTGGCAAAAGAAAACAAGAAATTTGTATAGTTGTTCCAGCAAAGTGTATTGCATACACAGAGAATCAGAAACATGCCAAGGTATTAGTGACTAAACTGCCAGAAAAACAAAATCTTCTGGAACTCGTTGTACATAACGAAGGCATTGTTAAAAGACTTGGCATATTTAAGTCAGTAATTCCTTTATGAGCATTAATTCAGTATGCCAAATGCATGATATTTTTGTGGTAACTTAATAAAACGCCAATGGGAACATCAGATAGCAAAAGTCAAACATGTTAGCAGTGGGGGCGTACTCGAGAGAGGCTTATTAACAATTTTTAGTTCTACGGTGGGAGCGTATTCGAGGGGGGCTTTTTTGAGGAGGGCCAATACAAGGGTTTACGGTGTGTGCCTTGATGCTGTTTCTCCAATACAAATACCCTTCAGCTGTGGTATTATGCATTGAACAGTATGACAGTAAATAGACTGGAAAGTAAAAAGCCCTCTTTTGTCTAAATACGGCTAAAGACATTAAGCATTAAACATACAGAACAAATTATGTTGATCTGTGCAGTACGCAAATAACTCGCATCAAGCTTCTAAAATGCATGAAATACCTTGCTGCTTGCGTTTAATGACCGCTTCTTATAATTTAAGTCCTCATTTGGCTGTAGTGTTTTTGTATACAAATGCCTAATGTTATAACAGATGACCTCTGTACCGCTTTGCTGACTATCACATGGTGTCTATACCGTATTTCCGATAATGAACGCCACACTTATAGGAAAACATTTGGTAAAAGCGTCGCCCCCTGTTGAACGCCGCATTTTTAAAAACGTATATGATGGAAGGCGTACAGCAGTTTGCAGAAAGGGGAAGTCAGAAACCTCCACTCAGACGAAAGCTTATACAACGAGTCTTTGAAGTGTGGAATGGATTGAACAGTGAGATGATCATCACATCTTTCAGGGAATGTGGCCTTAACTCAGCTACTGATGGACCAGAGGATGAGCAAATCAATTGTTTTGAAGAGGAATCGCCTTATTTGACCGATGCTACTTGTCGAAACAGGCAAGGGAGGCACGGGATAAAGATCAAGCTTCTGATAATATTTTTAAAATTTTGGAATCTGACGTCTGCAAAAGCTATGAAAGTTTTCAATTCAAAGACGAGAGCTAGTGAAGGAGACAGTGATATTGACATTCTTTGAAATTTTTGATACCCTGAAAACATCTGTGAACTTTACAAAACTTTTCACATAATCTTTTGATATTTTTGGACAAGAGAAAACAATTTTCAAAGTCTATTTTTGTCTCATTTTTTATTTTGAAATGAACGGGGCCCTCTGATGACAGCGGCCCTCGACTGAACGCCGCATCCAAAAGTTCAGTTTTTAAATGAACGCCAGCCACTGCGTGTATTACATGAAATACGGAATTTATCTTAAACCTGTAAAAGCAGCGATTGATTACCAGGAACATAATTGTCTTTATGATAAGCTACGTTCATGTCAGTAAAGCAATGGATCGTTCTAGCCAACATTTATTACTTTTATTAGGTTTCGAGCTCCCTTATAGCCGTGTAGTTGTCCAGATATTCTTCGAATGGTATTGCCCAGTATTTCTATGACAGGTACGTTTATTCAGTAGCGGGATAACGACTTGCTGAATTTTATTGGCCAAAGGCGCAATAGAGATCAATTACACATCGATCAACATTCGACGAAAAACTCATCATTGCTCTATTTGTAATTTTAGCGGTATGACTCGTCGTTAGACTGCATATTATTTACAAAATTTAGTGTAAAATAGTTTGTACTTGTATAGTGGCTGGACGTTGTTGGTGTAGAATAAGCGTGTGTTTTCCATCTGTATACCTTATTACTCTTAAGCATCCAGTAAAAATAATATTAAATATACGAAGTACACAAGAGAGTTACAACCTCTGGTACTTCTCTGGCGTCTTTACCAAGGTTAGCTGCCGGAAAGTAGAGTGGACACATTCAGAGAGTATGAAGAGAGGAGATCGCCAACAATCTTCTAAAACGTTCTTGAAATCGCTTTGGTACACCAAAAATGTTCTTTAACTTGACCGAGCGCAAAATTTTGTCTTTTTTACGATCTTTTAAGGGGCGCTTTTATGAGCTAATTTAAGTTCTAATTTCTTCCTAAGCAATTAAAGACATGAAATATATATTTTAACGATATAGCAAATAATAAAGTAAATAAATAAAGTGAAATAGTATTAACAAGGCTGTTTCAGAAGTCATTATTCACGCGACAGAAGTTTAAGCTAATGCAGATAGCATGACAATTCAGGGCATGCCATGGAAATGTACTTTGAAACGTGGGTATCCATTATTGTCCCTTGGGATAACCTGAGACATATAGCTTGCATAGAGACCATATCCAGACTGAAATCTGTTGAACATTACCCGAATGGAGTCATATCCAAAACGGTTTAGACTGATCGTTGCTATTAAATTACATAGTTTTTAATCATAGATGTTGCAGCGTGTATCTAACATGTCTGTACTTGGCTATCTGAACATGTCTTTTATTTTATAGCCAGGGACTTTGTTGGGAACATGAGATATAGCAAGAGAGTGACTAATGAAAGCATCAAGGTAAAACTCAACTTAAAATTCAAAATAGCAATCAAGGAAAAAGCGCAGAATTTCAGGACAAATATTATGGGAAGCAAAATTAACATAGCTATGAGAATTTTAACGTATTACTCCGCAAAGACATACAGGAAGATTAACAAACAGATTATCAAACCAATTATTCAAGTTAAGGACCGCGCGAAAATAAAATTAAATTCTTCAAATCAAAGCCTTCAGTATGCTCTTACATTATTCTCAATTTGGACCGCATTTAATCTCTTTTGTGCATGAAAGCCAAATCGTACGTTAAAGTCTTTAGTGCATGTCCTTTCGGAAAGTTAGTACACCAAAGAAAATTCCAATCGCCAGATTAAATTATCAAGAGGAGGCGAAAAGGAATAGTTAAAGCTCGATAATTAGTACTTGCAAGGAAACAGAAATTTGATTGACTAATCGAGATGTTCGAGTTCGACTTCGGAATCGAGGGAGATGGGATAAAGGCTTAGATAGCAAGAGTCTTTACAGACATACGGACACGTGACTTTAAATACAATATTATATTAGCAGGTCATGATAATTGACCTTTCTGTTACCCTTGCATAATTTGCTGGACATTTCTTCAGGCTAAGTCTATGGCTAGGACTAAACAAATTTCATAGCGAATGTTGTTTAAAAATTTTTCTTAAAAAAACGTATTGTAAATCATACGCACAAAGTAAATGGGTGCATATAAGCTAAAATGACGAAGAAAAGGGAGGTCAAAGGGAAGACTGAAACAACACGAATGAGCTTTTGTTAATTGGTAAGTGACGGGCAACTCTCTTATCCCTTATTCAATTATCTGACCTAGTCCTTCGACAGCTATGGCACTCATATTGCAGTCCGCGGAAGGATAGATGATTGATTCAGCAATGACACCTGCAAAGGAAATAGGCTTGAGGAGCAAGGCACTTGACGATTGTATTAAAACTTTGATCCAACAAATTACTTTTGGAGCTCTCCTGAGGTAAAACTTGAATCTTAATATTGTATGATTATGAATGATTATGTGTGTATGATTGTGAGTGCTTCTCTCCCATTGTCTTGTATCCTTTGGGGAGCAAGCTTAGGAGTGTTTCGTACACGATCATATTAATTCTTGGTTAAATATTAATGTTGGGGAATGTGAAGTATCTTTGGAGACAACACCCATGAAAGGACGAGAAATTGAAAGGTCGGGTTTTGAATAAAACACAAGGTAGACAATTTTGGTTTGGTAATTTTCGATAACCGAAAAAGTGGAAAATAAACTGAGAAAGACTTTAAGGCGATTAGAACAAAGTAAGGAGACCATTGGCGGACTAAACCGCAAGCTGATCCATAGAGACTCAAGCTGTTATGATAGCAGAAGAGCTTAATGTCTAGGAAAGCCTCAAGTCTGCTTTCACCTACCGTTTTTTATAGCATGATTAAGACTTTTTGAACCTGAGCATAGCTAATAGATGAATAAAATGAAGCAAGTACACCAACAAAGAGTGTAATAATCAGATGAGAAGCGCAATGTTGTGATTTTTGTCGTTTTGTCGCGTAGACTTTGGACAGAGTTTACTTGTGTTTTATTATGCCGTTTTCTGTAATAAATTAATAGCTCCGTCCATCCAAGAGGCCTGTAGGTTTGTATATTGAGAAAGATAACCTCAATGTTTTCTCCCAACCTGTTTGGCTATTTTGTGGTTCATGTTGAAGAAAGAGATAACTTAAAAGGGAGGTTGAAGAGGTTTTTTATCTTTGAGTTGACTGACAACATAGCTAAAAGCGCTTATAGTCTGCCTTCTTCTTCTTTCCATCGTTACTCGCTAGGCAAATTTGTAAACCACCACGATTTTTATTTCGAGTTCTCTCCATATCTAATCTGAGAGTGCGAGCAAATATCTTGCTAGTGCCATGGTGGATACTGCTGGATATGTTAAGTGATTTATGTATGATACGTAGACACTTTCTTCTCCACAAAATGAGTTTTGCTACCTTGGATGACGAAATGTACTGATATTTACCATATGTTTAGATATGTGTGTAATATCCAGAAATATAAATCATTTAAAGCTGCATCTAAGTTATAAATAAGAACATTTTTCCTTTTCCTCGATGACCAACTGAAACACTAAAGCATTGTGGTCATAAGTCCGGTTTCCTATAACCGTAACTTGCCTAGGATTGTCCCAGGCATCTTACCTGCGGCAGCCGCAGGCAAAGTGTTGACTAACGGAAACCGCCTGGAAATCCGCAGGCAAGAAATTTCCATTAATCATTATACTGGTATGTATGCCGGTAACTAAAGCTGTTTACAATGACAGACTTGCTGGCGCGCTCTCCAGGTTTCTTTGATCAACAAGGATGAGTACACAGTTCATAAAACTATTAAGTTTAACAAATGCAGCTACTAACTTTTCTTAAGCAGTTTTGTGACAAAGCAAATCACTATTCACGTGAAACTAAGTATGATCGAGAGATAGATTTGTCAAGTACAGGGCATGTTATAGCAAAGTATTCAAGTCAGAGATTTATATCTTCCACGATTATGCTGACAACCGTGAGAAACGCAATCTGTAGTGGTTTGCGCGATTTCAGGGTACGTAGGATGATTCTAGTTTAAATAGATCTACATCTTCATAAATGAAGTTCGACAATGCTAAAGGATTGCATATTCCTCATCGAATTGGATCGTATATCATAGTATCAGTAAGGCTTGTAGGGCATCCATTTTTGATAAAAATTGCCCAAGATTTGAGCTTTTTGCTTATGCTGATAACAGACCTTACGTGAGGCCATTTAATTAAGAAATTTTATACCTTCTCCTATCAAAGGCAAAATGTTAATCAAATTTAGGAAATAGTCCCACATTTTCGTGTTAAGTGGTGACTCACATTGGAACGGAAATGGCTGCCAAACACTTTCGCGCCAAAATGAGCTTCACCTGAACTTGATTGGGTGACAGGGTCACTTGCGGCTGCCTGGGATAAGTGGTTTCCATATCTTTTCTCCGTAGATGTTTACATTCAATCAATAGGAAAAGTGGAGCACTGCTCTACTTTTCCTCAACCATCGCAGGCAGTCCCAGGTTGACGCAGGCTGTTGCAGGCAAGTGGTTTCCGTTAACTAACACTATGCCTGGGACAATCGCAAGCAAGTTACGGTTATATGGAAACCAGACTTTAACTGTTAAGAAAATAGCAAACCGTAAGTCTTACAACTTTCGTCTTCTGAAGTCGAATTTAGATCATTCTTGTAGTAAGTGATTTAAGTAGGACTCGTGGATCGCATAGCTGGTTGAGCTTTTGAAAATGTTAACGGGAGTATCTGAGTTATTTGAACATCCAAGAAAGAAATATTACTGACTCGTCAATACGACATTGTTGTTCAAGACCGACTGATTTAAAGTATTAGGATAACATTGCAAACATACCTAATTTACACTACAGCATACTTAAGCATGCCTGTGTTGTTTCGATACAAAATATTCCACAAGTTAGCTTACAACGTAGGACTCCTCATCAATGTCCTGATGTTATGAGATAAACAAAATACTTTGAAAAGAATTTTGTTATCAATTCAACACATGGTCTATCTATGTAAAATGTTGTTTGCCAAATTTGAGATCTGTTTTCGAAAATTGCATATTTAAAATCGTACCTTTCTATCAATCAAGGGGAACATACTGAAAAGCTGCTTAATCGTAGCCTTTTTATAAGCTGTACAAATGTTATCAGTGTTTGAGTCAAAACAAACCCGAATTTTTTCCGCTTACAAAATGAGTTATTTTGTTCTGAAGTAGACAGACTAAATTATACTTCAGAAAATACAGACACCATTAGAACTTCTAACCTACATGAGGTGGGGTCAATTTTGACGAACACGGAGGTACCATATCGATATTCTGCTATAAGGCCATGCCGGAGGACGTGGATGAAGTTTCTATAGGTATCCCGTAAGCACAGGATATCAAACATATTGCAAAGCTGAGCCAAGATGGAAGACGTAGTAGCCGCGCAGCCTTCAACATTGAAGGGCAAGATTTGAGGAGATCCAGTCAATGATGGTATAGCTAATTACATTTTAGACCACTTCCGTTTAAGCAATGTAGAAAGAGAACGAAAATTTTTGATATCCCAGGGAATGCAGAGCATGACAACTACCGTGCATGATCCATAACAATACATCATAGGAGCATTAATATCACAAGCTTTGCAGCTAGTATAACATTGAAAATTCACGAAACAGAGTCTACACATGCAGCAATTTATTTCTTAAGCCACACAAACTTTAGAGCGCTTATTACCCCTAGTATCGTTTCGTAAGGGGCTGTTGAACACTACCTCTTACAAATTCGTTCATGTTTAGGAGTTGATACTGAGTATAGCAGTCAAACGTTATCAAACTGTAGTCAACGAATGTAGATAGTTGCATCTAAAAACAGTTTTAATACTTGCATTTGTCGTTTAAATCGACCGTTTAAACCATTAAAAGCTCGTTGACTTCACGTTACAGAATACCTAATACCCCAGCATGTACTCAAATTATTTGGGCTCATCCAAAACGAAAATATGCTCTGAAGGTCCGTGGGTGGATGTTATCAAAAGCATGCTTGCGCGTACGGAGTGAGCGGGTTCTAAAAGCGTGCGTACACTTAGTGCTAATTTCCAATATTTAATGTATCTTTGTTATAAACATAAGGTGAAAAAAACCGTAATCTTCATCCCCTTCACTCATGGCAACTATATCTTGAGATAGACATAAACCGAGCAATCTTTATTGGGTCAAAAATTTCATTCCAACACAACGTCTTACTGTTTCAATTAAACTTGCTTTCATTCTGTTGGAATGTGGGTAAAACCTGTTTACCTGTCTTTTCCCCGATTGGGAAATTCATTAAGCATAAGGGAGACACACAGAGACAGAGAAAGAGAGAGAGAGAGAGATGCAACCCGTATATG
The DNA here is from genome assembly GCA_024741275.1 of Chironex yamaguchii. Classification (NCBI taxonomy): domain Eukaryota; kingdom Metazoa; phylum Cnidaria; class Cubozoa; order Chirodropida; family Chirodropidae; genus Chironex; species Chironex yamaguchii. Next base: position 9,234 of record JANTCA010014977.1, on the reverse strand, counting down.
TATATTCAATCAACACTTTCAAAGGTATCAAGACAATTCGTAAGCTCGTTCACGGGTAGATGGGCGGTTAAGTCCAAAAGCGTACTCCAACGTATAAAGTGGGTAAGTTGGCAAAAAAGTGGTGATTTTGGTTTCCGAATAACCACTTCCTCTACTTCCTATACTTCCTTCACAAATAATTAAGTCACCTCGCCTATCCATCTTGTTACCATTTTTGGGTACATGACAGTCACAATGATAGACCAAAAACACTGAAAGAAACCAAAAATCTAAACTTTGACGCCTCAGTACCATCAAAATCTAAACAAAAGCTCCTTAGGTTATTTGGAATCATTCTTGCGAAGTATACAAAACATCCTCCCATTAGGTTTGGAGGTGTCGTCAAAAATCAAATAACGACCCAAACAGGATACACACGCACACATGCAACGTACGTACGGTAAAAACACAACATCCTCAGCGGCAGCAAACAGCATTCTTTGTTACAATTTGTTCACTTTGTTGAAGCCTTTGCCCTGGTGAACCATACCTGTTAGGGAATACAATAGAAAAGCGCTGTCGAGCTCACTTTACCTTACCTTTGACAAGAAAGAGGCATTCTTACATTTGTGGCAAGGTGGGTGAATCATGGTGCACGTGGTCCAAATTGGCTAGAGGGAAAGTAAAAGCCTCTATCCTCAATATATTTCAGGGCACTGACACTTGATCGAAAAGGAAGAGTACAAAACGAATTGAGTGAAGTTACATACCATTACACTTTCAGATGATATATTTTTATTATCAGTTTACAGCGACTACAGCTATCAATAACTTATTTCACACAACAGAACAGTTCATTGACAAATAGTTCATTGACATAACCTGTAGAGTATCTACACTTAAACACTGACAACTAGGCAGCTGTAAAGGAAGTAAACAATTGTCAAGTTGCTCTGTATTTTGACTTGAGACCATCAAGTTTCTATAAAATGAAAAGGGCCAAGTCGGTACAACGTATCTGACAATTACAAATGCTTAACTAAAAAATCAATTTATCGAGATCTTAGACTCTAAAATATCAGTGCTATGAACTACCTAACGAACTAAACAAGTCAGTAATACCAAAACCATATTTTTAGTGTTCCGAGGCACTTTCAGGACTGATGCCATGCGCATTGTGGTAAACGATGCATGCCGTTATTAACAGTTGCAGCTACTCCTGACTTGTTATATTTTCACAACGAGGTCGGCGCAAAAACAGCGGGAGAAAATAATTAATGGTCAACCGCGTTTGCAGCTGACTTCAGGATTGGACTTCGAAATCCAAAGACAAGGATGGTTGTGACATTCGGAGTGGCAATGGCCGCAAACGAAACAACAAACTGCGCATTTGACACTATGTGAAATGTATCGATGAAAATAGCTCATCTTGGAACATACGGAACATATCATACACCACAGACGTTAAACATAATAACGAACGCATATTATAGTACCACTGATAAGAGAGTCATTAATTTAATCTAACGTCTAAATTGCAAATCATAAAAGACTACCTTTTAAATGATGTATGATGAAGGCTACAGTAATGCTCTCTTAAACCGCTTTTCGAAGACCTTTTCGTTCCAAAGGTGTCATGATATATAACCTCTGCCAAAGAAGTTATGTTTTGGCCGACGTTTATTTACCTGTTTGTCAGCAAAATTACTAGAAAGTTTTTTAAGTTTCACAGTATGTTAATGTTCTGACTGGCTGATTTGTTTCTGCCGATAATCTGAATCAAATCCTGGATTCTGGATCTGAAGTTTCATAAAAGCACAACTAGTGAGGAAATCCTCGTTGGGAAACCCAGTAACTATACAACGTCCTGTTTGTACAGCTCATACGAATATTGAGAAAACTGAAAATCTCACCTAGCCTCGTTTACTCGTCAGAGGTTTGAACTCTCTGAGTCCTTTTTGTCTAAACTTGAAAAAAGACCCGGTCGCAAAAAGCACAGAGTAGAAATAACAAAACCGTCTCCCAAAGAACCAAAGTTGATATTGCAGATCAAACGTTTGGAAATTCAAAGACCTAAAAGTTCTTGTCAAGTTATTTCATTATTAAAGAACATGGTACGAATAAAAAACACCTAAGGGACACCAAATGTATAAAAGCAGAAACCTTCATTGTGAAACAAAGACTGTTGCTTCAACACGAAAGATATCACTGTGACGAGTTTATGATCTCGCGTTAACTCCCGTGACAGCAAGGGGATGACTTTCCATTTTAATCATGGCCGCCCAACGGAACCTCCAAACTTGTTAACTAATAACAGTAAAGCATTTCTGAACATCCCATTGTATTTGTTTTTAATTTCCTCCTGAAATGTCCGTGAATTAACTTCGTGATAAACTTCGTGGATTGAAGGCAGATCAACCTGACAGGAATGAGAAAGGAGGAAATTTTGCCAATCTCAACAATATTACGACAATCAACTGGAACAGCTACTCAGATGTGACATTAATAGAGAAAGCAATAGGATTAGGAATAATATTCTGAGAATTTTTTTAAAATCTCAAATCATGGACAAAGTCCAAAGACTTTCCCATCAGTGATGATATATCACGCTACACATAAGAAAAATCTGGTCCAAACACCACGAAATCATGTCATTCTAGAGATATGATTCTTAATCCCACAAAAAAATTGAAGTTTTATCCTAATTTGGCATTCGTGCTGACACTACAAGATTTGTCAAAGGATTTAACATTCACTTCTGCTTGCCAAATGGGGGAATGTTTCTGCTTGAAATTCTGTAATTTCCTACCCTATACCTCAAAAATATGAACAATACTTATATAAGCACAGTTGGTTTACTCGAAGTCACTTTCTAGTCTCTGAAATAAGAATGGTGAAAGTGAAAAACGTTTTCAATACACCCAGTATGTACATTGCTGACATCTAACTTAGAATCTATCATAACAAAATCCCTCGAAAATCAAAATAAGCAAACCCTTTCCTTTCATGTCAATCGATGCTAAGGTTTAAAGGACCTAACCGCAATCGGTTGACCTTTGCCCTTCAATGGGAAAAGAGGCCCAAATTGTTGCCGCTTCATCAAGATAAAGATGATTTTACACTTCGACAAGGAGCGTTGTGCTTGTAATGTGGTTACTGTTATTGTCAAGAATGGCTCGTGAAACTTGTACATATTCTTTCAATGAATTTTCCAAAGCTTTGATGTACATTAAAGTTTGAAAAGGCGTCCCGGAGTTTTGCATTGTGGATTGTTGCTGTTACAATGGCCAATGAAGTAGATACTCCTATTTGTGCTTATCAACGTTTCAACTTTAAGAGATAACAAGGTATAATGGGCCATGTTATCTGATGGGAACTTATCATAGCAAGGCACGTATAAATATCATGTATTACTTTCATTTTAACAATTCTCTTTTTATCGTTTCTATAGCTACAACGGATCTATGACTACTGAGCTTACAGCACATTCCCTAAAGAAGTACTGACATAGAACTTGGTGATTTGTTAACCTGCAAGCAAACTACTTCAAAATGGAATAATTTCTTATGGCCTGTGGCGTGCTATGCTTGTTCGGAGGATAAGTCTATTATTACCGTAACACTTGATCCACCCACTCCTCATCTGGTTGTTATTCGAGTCAACATACTTCGTAAGCCCCACATCAAAGAAGCACAATTGCGAAAATACTCCTTTTATCAATAATGATAAATAGTTACTTAATAATCTACATTTAGTTTACGAGAACCTTAGTTATATAACAATTTCATATTGTTTGCGTGAGTCTTTTAAGACGTGGCTAACAAATTCCTTTGTTGATGCAGGAAAAAAACCAGAGTAAACGAATCCATCTTTACTAAGTTTATGCATCTAAAATCTCCCTCAGAACCCTCTGATACTAAACGAGCCTCCAGAAGCGCTAATATCAAAAGTTTATTTTCGTTAAGCCAATAGACATTAAGTCGTTGGCGTTATCAGTTTGTGTGTGTATTTCGCTTGGATAGTCGTCTCAAAAAATTGAAAAAACGCTTTTCTTGCATTCTTATAGTTTGCTGCAAAATCTAAAGGTGCTATAAAACTACTGGGGATCATTTTTCAACACATTCTAAATAATGGGTACTTAATTCACGTAGGGCTAAAATTAATGTTGACTTACTAAGGCTAATATTTTGAATTCAAGTTTATCTATGTACAGCGTTATTTTCGTGCAACAAGATATTTAAAATTGTATAGATAAACAAAAAAACAGCTTTTAATGTTCACTGATTCATCAACAGCTGTAAAATATAGGACCTGTCGTTATATACGTACTTCACAACGGCCGGCCAAAAGAAATAGAAGTCTGTCTGTCTGCAGCTTTGCACCGCAAAATATCTCTTGTAATTGCCTCGCAAAGTAATTAGATGGTTGTTCCGCTATATTAACTAAGAAGAAAAAAAAATCAAAATGTTCCAAATAACAACAGCGAACTGAACCAAAGGGCTATGACAGAGAAGAAACAATGAAGAAAACGTCAAGGTAGAACTGACGCCATCAAAGACAGAACATGCAATGTCGTACAAATAACGTTCATGAGCACCGGATGGATCATACCATTTAGATTCAGGTTGACCCAACATCACAGCAACGAAAAGGAGCGTATTTTAGCTCAAATGGGCAAGTGGGATAGAAATCTTTTCCTTAGTCAATAATTGTGAGGAGACTGAAATGCTCTGGGTTCATTTGATTATGGATAATAGAACTTTTGAGGTATTCGAGTTGTTGGAGAGCATTTCCCCCATATCCCGGCGGCAGATACGCTAGTGACAAGAGGCAGTGAGGTAAACATAAAATAATCGAAAATTCTATTAATACTTTGAGAACAGTTAAGTTAAACATTTATTTCCAAGTGCGATAATCTTTTATCAAGTCCCCTCCCATTTCACTCTGGTGTATAGAGCGGCGCCCATCTCTGTTTCATTAGCCTTTGGGCCACACATCTGTGAAAGCACAGTGAATGCTACAGTTGGGGGTTGGCCCACTGTTAGCACTGTGTGTTTAACTTCCATAATCTATCGCGTACGTGCTGAGTGCTAAGCAGGAAGGCATAATGTACTATTTTAAGTCTTTGGTATGACCCCGTCGTGGATTTGAACACACAACCTTCCGCACGCAGAGAGAGCACTCTACCACTATGCTATTGATGCGGTATCATCACTTTTCGTAGCTTGAATGAGTTAACGCTTTTTAAGTATCACGCATATAGCTATAAAGTTGGACGTGTCTATC